>UYYA01004330.1:0-43976 GCA_900624975.1 Angiostrongylus costaricensis
TGAATAGATCGCATCTGAATTTGACCTTTGCAGGCTCTGAAGGAGGCGAAACCGCCGAAACAGCTATTGTATTCTAATAAATTCTATATTAACAACCTCGTGTCTGCTTATTGAAGAAAAACACCGACCTCAAAACACTTCTATAGTTTTGAAAACTGATCTTTTATTCCTCTATCACAATTTTTTCTTTCACATCAGCGCTATGTTTTCAGATCCTTTTCATGGCTGCTAAAGCGAGTGAGTTAGCAGAATTTAACTCAATCATCTGGACGCTTTCTTATGTAGATCCAAGCTACTCCAACTAGTTACATTTGTCGATATGATTCATATTAAAACTCGATCTGATTTCTTTATGAAATGTCCATCTTTTGAATGTAAAAAAGTAGGCAATGCGCTGGGAACACAGTTGTAGAGACAGCTAGTCAATGATTAACAGCTTGGAGTACTTAGCGTTGGTTAAGCCACTGTCACTGGAATTTCTGAACGTCTTTTCATTACCTGTGATACCACTTAAAGCTGATTTTATCAGACACGAGGTTACATAGGGACATCTAGAAAATGTAGCATTGGAGAGAACGCTTATGGAGGTATTTCTTTATATTTCTATCTAACCTAACCTAATAAATGACGTTAGGAAACCACTTGCTGAAATAAGTTGCGGGACGGTCGATATCGATACCGACAGATTCTGGAGGTAACACAAAAAGGGAAAGCATGAAGAAAAGTCGCAGAGATCTGCGTAAACTTTCGGGTTGCAAGTAGAGGATTGAGCTCATAGAGCACACAATATTTACACTGTTCATTTATGACCTGGTGACCAAACGTTCTTCTAACAAAACAGGTGACGTTATATCTGTAAACAGAGCGGGCACCCAACTATTTGAGAGCTATACGTAACGTTTTTTACACAGAAAAAGCAATAGGGATAACGTTTTTAGCTCTATCCGATCTGCTTATTTAGTGTGCTGCAGAAGTTTTTCACAAAGATTATCCAAGAGCACCTCTAAGAACTTCGACAAAGCACAAACTGTAAAGTGAACTAGACTTCCTAAGGGATCTAGTTGCATAGACCACACGCAAATGCCTTGTGGAAGTTTGCAAGACATGCCATATAATCGCAGCTTTACCCTTCAGTGAATTCGAAAAAGTATCTGGCGGCGTGGAAACCAACTACCTTGTCCGACTTAGTTCACCAGTGTTTAAACACACTTCCTACATTGAAACGCCTTCCAATCGCAACCATTGCACAACGACAATACAGCTTTTCACCGAATGGTCGTTATTTCAATTGGGGAAACAACAAAACAGCGCCAGAGTGATGCATGGTCACTCGAGTGGGACAACAAAATAATCAGTTTTGACGGGCAATTCCTTTCAAACCTCCATTTTCCAAAGACAGCATCCTGTGTTGGAACAATTATGCGGAAGCAAAGACAGTGTTTGATGGGGCCAGCCAAGCAGGAAATAATTAAACACCGAATCAAGTTGAAGAAAACTCAATTCAGAATGAAAACCTGTTACAAGGAGAACATGTGTGCTTAAATTATTGAGCTTATACGAGGTTGATAAATTCGGCTAACGTTTCGAAGTCTTCGTCTTCATCACACCCGATGATCCAAGCCGGTGGTCCACAGTTGTTCGTTTTCGAGTTGTCGCTTTTTCGTCGTCGCCTTGAGAGACGATCTTCTTCAGTGGAGCACCGCACGAATGAGGCATGCTCACCTGGCGATGCTCTTTTATATAGGATGGTTGTTCTCGATATGAATATACGCTGATAATAATTTGCTTTTCAGCGGATAATCCACCCCGCAGCAGTCGGTATTATGTTGTCCAGCACATGGCGAATAGCATAACCGTTATCCCTCGAAAAACAAACCATCACCAACGGAAAGTCATATCGACAACAACGGCTCTGCATAAAAGAGCATCGCCGGGTAAGCATGCCCCATTCGTGCGGTGTTTCACTGAAGAAGATCCGTCTTGAAACAACGACGAAGACGCCACATGGGGAAGACGAACCACTGTGAACCATGGACTCTGATCAACGATTGTGATGAATGCGAAGACGTCGAAACGTTAGCCGAACAAAACTAATTTCTTAACCTCGTATAAGCTCAGAAATTTAAACACATGTGGATTATTTTACTATCGACGTTAAATGACTGTCGGTTTCGAAATTAAAAAGAGCAGATTTGTGGCAAAGGCTTGGAATTGTACTGGTGGGGCTGACTAGCGACTCTAGAAAAATGTACTGTCCAATTCTTGATGATCACGAGAAGGGAGCATGGCGAAGCCTCAAGTTGCGATAGAATTCACACGAATCCAACAACTTCTGCAGATAACGATTGCAAGGGAACGGAATGAATGAAGTGCTAAGCCCGTCGTTTCATATGACGACGACGGGTGTTCCAATGCAATGGGTGTTTATCACAGCGAGTGCTGATTTCCATATAATCTTTTGCTAAGTCGGCTTAAGGCCATCGCTAGCTTTAATTATGTTTTCTTTCAGAAAAAAAACAAAACACGTGTTAGTACGTCAGAGGATAAAAAAAAGGATGTTGGCATTAATGAGTCCCTGAGGGATGCATCATGCATTTAACTTCATTAGGCATCGTTATAGGTGATTGAACGCAAATCTCGCCTCTATAATGTTTTTTCGTGGACTGCCAATGTATCGAGCCAGTGCTGCTATCCTCCTAAACAGTTCTGGTGCCAATTTGTCGACCCGGGAGGGGGGTGGGGGAATCGAAGGCTTGGTGGGCATGAGGCGCAGGATCAAGCCCATGTATATTGCCTGGCACCCCTAACCACTGTGCTACACGTGCCCTATCGGTACGTTATCGCAGAATAAGCATGAAGTTTACAGTAATTTTGTACGGGCTTATCGAGTAGTATCTATATAGTTTAGTCTTTAGAGTTTTGAAATTATCTCAACACCACTACAGTTGTATTTCACATAGTACCCTGCCATAAGAAATTGGAATAGGCAGCAAATAAAAAGTTAACATTGTAATATCCACATAACTGGCAATGCTGAGGTCCGTTGAAATTTTATAACATTGAACATGAATTTAGGAAAATGGGAGCATTCTGATACGGACAACATTGAAAAGTACGGGCACTAAAAATGGAAAATTGAACTAATTATGAAAGGCCCTCCATTAAGAATTGCATTGTCATCCCTCATAAATTTCAGTTAAAGTTTAATTCAAATAAATTTCGATTCATTCAATGTGAAGATGATTAAAATGCTTTCAAATTCTTGAAGTTGCGTGGAATTTCCACGAAAAACCTAACGGGCTAAGAACGAGGTCTGTCTGGCTTATTCATATCGGTACAAAGATGTTCTCTTTAACACATTGGCGACCTCCTTTTTCGCGGAGGCCAAGAAAAACCGTTAACTCGTCTGCGACTTAAACACACAAAATTCTAAGTTTTCGTGATAAGTTCTCTGCGATTAGAAAGCCTTGTGGTTGAGAACACCACAGTGTAATAGAGAAGCTTAGCTTTAGGGATACAGCGCAAGACTACGTCTACACATACACTCTCTCCGTTTTGCCGTCAGAATTTCGAAGAATTTTACTGCTTATGCTGAATATATCTTTTTTGTATATTTTTGTATTTGCTCGTCTCACAGAATAGATGTGAACCGTTATCTCAATCGAAAACGGAAAAACAGCGAATTAGTGGCAAGAAAGGTGAACTTTGTGCCGGGACGATACCAGTTTCTCAACAATTCCTGATAATATTGCCATCCCTCACCAATTCCAAAATTAAAGTAATTATGAAAAGCTTTGAAAAGGCTCTCCCAACGGTTTACCCCCTCATCGTGGCTGAGAGGTGTTGCTGGGTGTCGGACTGCGATATACAACGGAGGATTCATCCCCTAGCAGGGTCACCCAAGCTGAGAAGGAGTCCGGCGTTTCCATCAGGAAGCCTAGCTAAGAGTAAACCAATACTAGAATCCACCACCATCCTGGTATCAAAGTCGCATGGTGGTAAATCTCCCTCTGATCCACAAGGGCTGCGACTGCCAGTGGTGGTGAAGACCTGGGGCAGACTTTGACCAGACTGACCTCGGGACTCCAGAGAACCATAATGGCTTAATCAGCAAATATCCGAAAAATGGAAATTACGCTGGGGCCCGCACAGCCAGTGAAAACTGGCCATTCAAGTATCAAGTATCAAGTAAGTTCGAAAGGGCGCGTGTGGAACAGTGGTCGGAGACGTCTTGCAACACATACATGGAAACGTTCCCAGCGCCCATGGACCACCTAACCTTTCATCCCTCCTAGGTCGTCAAATTGGTACCACACTTGTCTGGGAGGATTGAAGCAGTGGTTCGATGCATCGGCAGGCCGCCGCGAGTCATGTAAAGACCAGGTAAGCGTTCAGTCACCTCCAAAAGATGCGTAGTGAATTCGAATGCATGGCGCATCCATCAGGGATTGATCAACGCCGAGAGCTTTATCCTTTACCCTTTATAAAAAAGCTTTCGGTAACTAAAGGATAAAACTAATAAGTATTCTAAGGTATAGTTTTCATTTGAGTCCGTTTAAAATTAAAACTTTCACAGAAAATCGAATTTGTTTCGCAGTCGAATAGGAAAACTGGCATCTTGTTGGCGAAGCTTTCTATATTTCGATAGTTTTGATTTCAACTCATATAGTTCATTATTTGCTAAGAAACGCTTGTTGAGAGGCGGAACTGCCTTAGGGTGCGTAGGAACTGGAAGTGGAGATTGATAGAAAGGTATAAAAACTACAAGGTCAACAAGCCGGTGGAGTTTTCTATAATTTCTAGCAAAGAAATAAGAGTCATTGTTTTGTGAATTTAAATGAATATTCTAGAAGAGAGAAAGGGTGTATAAGGCCCTCCTTTGTGAGGTTGCCGTCATCTTATACTTCCTTCATCACCTGTTTTCACTTTCCGTTTCTCACTTACATCAATCTTGGTGCCATGATACCTACTATAGAATATATCGGAATTATACCTAAGATTTTGCTTATCGTTTTATATAAATTTTGATGACCAACGGCTTCACACAATACCTTTAAGCCATGTCATCTGAAGACTACTTTAATTTTCCCTCGATCGACTTCTCATACAGAGTGACGATGAAGAAACTGGAGATGTGGAAGATCTGCGCAGAGAACCAAGAGATTTTTATGCTTTTTATGCCTGATATTTGGGAGCCAGTAGTAGACGAAAAGGAAAGACATGCTGCCCAGAAGGATGTGTCGTAGAAAAGGACAAGTGTTGATGAGATTGAAAAATTCATCGGTTTTTGCCTTAAGGTGGTTTGAGAGGCTATTAAAGCACGAACTCTGCTTTTGCATGCCATCTTATTGCAGACCTTGTTATGGCAAAGAGGAGATCTGATGGTTTATTGGAAACCTCCATCTTGGCGATAAAGCGAAGTATGACTGACACGATAGGCTCTACAGCACTAGGCCACTAACTGATCTTATCAACAAGAACTTCAGTATACACACCTAGAAAGTACGCTTATGCTAAAGAATTCGTTGCTCCCTTCGGTGGTGGAGCGTTTTATACGCTTCAACAGCCATCATACATGAGCCTTGCTTTGGCAGATGGTTTATTGAAGAGAGGGATCAATCGTATAGGTAGCTGTAAGAAAAACAGGAAAGAATTTCACAAAAAATTCGTTTATTGTGGGCCGAATACTACGATGGGTAGCGCAGCAGAATCGAAGAGGTGTAATGGTGTACGAATGGCTAGATAAGATGAAGCACATTTAAGAACCTTATCCACAGTTCACGACGCGTTCCCTCCTTCCAATAAGCCAGAGGTGACCGGAAACGAAAAACCTCATTGAGTGAGTTCAAGGTAGAGGTCTGCTTCTGTAATATAGGAGACGACACTGCTTTGAAGCCATCGAGTCGAGTGCTGATTTCCTTGAAGAAAGTGGCACTGCTTGTTAGAAAGAATGGAGACGATGTGTGGGTTGTTAGAAGGCTATTACAGAGCTCTGCGATAAAAAAAAATACGCTACAATGCGTACCAGAAAGGTTATCACTACATGCATTGACTGCAAAAAGTATTATTGCTTGAAATACAGTTCATATTCCCAGGATCGACTTTCTCTTAACCTCGGCATTGGAATATGAATGTTTCGCTTTCTTGTTCAGCAATCGCGAGGTTTTTAAACAGCATACATTTACTTCCATAAAAAACACAATACAATACAACGCTAGCTGACGTTTCGGCAGTATCGCCTGTCTTTCAGAGACTTTTTTCGTGACTTCCAATGAGGAAGTTTAGAACAGCTGATTATAGTCGCATGTGGTTGACGACTGCCAGTGACGAACCTCGCGATTGCTGAACAAGAAAACGACACAGTTCATATTACATGAAACTTATCTCTATGGAAATCTATTTGAAGGTTAGTTACTGTAGGGAGGAATCACAAGTTTCGTAAATCGCTATTTTGTTGCTAACACATACGGAGTTACCAGCACGGAAGGCAACCCTAATTAGAACCCTCACTAGTCTTCTATGACCACAAATGGGTTTCTAAGCTTCAGGTTTTAATAATGATTGCTTTAATAAATTACGAGAATGGGTCCTGCCATAAATTCCGATTCCGTTACGCTATCCACTATCTTCTCTTCAGCTTCTGGTGGCTGACCTTTCTTATGGGACGAGTTCTTTTCCACACGGAGCTGCAAGCAAAACGAAGGGTTGCATTCTGCATAAGAACAACATCAATACGAACAGGTTTAAAGGAAAAGGCCAGCGAAGGATGACAAGCAGCGTGCACTTTAAAAACTTAAACTTCACTTTAAAAAAAACTATTAAGGCTATTAAGGAAACATAGGATTTACTGATCAATTCTGTCCTTTAAGATATGTCAAAGAGGGTACTGCTGACGCTCTTTGAATCTGTGTTTTCTCAAGTGAGCCTCTTCAGTTACAGCGCCTTAGGTGAGGATATCATCCAAATAATATTACAGTCTCTTTGCTTTTCTAATTAAAACTTGTTATTATAAAATTAAGCATGATCGAGAAATAATGGACCTGTCGTGCGTTAAACGATCAAGGCAATGATTTTGCACTAATTTTTCACCAAAGGAGGAATAGAAGGGTTGGGTTAGCCTGGGAAGTGACATCAAATCAAAAACCCGTTGTGTTTTGCACCTCTAACCACTGTTAGACGCCTGATCGCGTTGTGGACGCATTCCAGATATTCCAGTAAGTGATGAAATAAGTTGCAAAAGAAAAAAGAATGTAACCATTGATCGCGAGCAGCTTATACATTAAGTAAATTACATACAAGCGGATAGCAGAGTGCAAAATATCAACAAGGTTTTGACTCTCAGTTACGATTTTTCCATCCGCAGAGTTTGACAAACTTACGTCACAAGCCATTGGAGGCTGTATGCAGGAATTCTCTCGAAAGACTCCATGACAGAAAATGTTACCTCCCATTCTTTTGATAGATTTTTAAGGAAACAATTCCATGTTTACGTGATGTGGCTGCCATTCTTGGTAATTTTTGGTGATAAAAGCACGTAATGGTTGGAATTCAAGGTGACCGATACGATGGCAATCCACTTTATGCAAAACAGAGTAGTCGCAAGCTTAAAATACTCTGTTAGTGATGGTTAAAAACATCTTTCTAGCCAGTCTAGTGAGAAGTGCACTGCGACGGGAAAACTCGTGGCAAACGCAAGCAAAAACTCTTCAATTGGTCGATTACGTAAAATATTTACAACCATGGCGGATACACAGCGGGAGCACCAGCATCTCCTGGATTAATAGCTAGCCTGTATGCTTCACTGATGCGTTGGAGTTTTAGAAACGATCATTTTCAAGCATCCAGTTACTATCACTAGCCTCTGTGGATGGCTTTGGCTGGATGGCTTCCATAGTGTTCTAGCGTGTGGCTAATGACTCCAACTATGTCAGTGCATGATACAGCCTGCTATTTATTAAATTTTTTATACGATCTGTCTTTATATTTCCCATCGTAATCGCACCACTTTTTGCACTGGATGCGTTTCCTCGTATTCATCACCCGAGGTGGTATTCAAACTTTTCCCTTACGTGTCCGGGTGGTTGAAGGTTTTCGTCTTCTTTATAAATGTCGTTAAATGTTGTCCCACTCCTTGGAGTTCTAGGATAGCCTAGCTAAAGGGATCGTACTTGCATTGCAGAAGCCGAGCGGTTTTCACACAAGTCTGATATGAACTCCCTACCCCGGAGGGAAGAGAGGCTTCGTTAGAGTGGGGTCGAACCAGCACCGTGCTTATGTTGAACGGTATCACTACCTTTTCGCTACCAGCCCCAAGTGCTTTAAGAGTTTGGAAAACCGTACCCCCATAAACACCGGTATTAGAAAACAATAATGTTAAAAATGGTAAAGAAGGAGAGTAGAGTAGTTATGTTGCTATCGTTAAAGTTAAAGGTTTCGTTAACTACCCACAGAGGCGAACCATCTACGACGTGCCAACAAATCGAGGAGGAAAGATTAATTGAAGGCTGAAAGATTCCAGTTACATTTCGTTTTTGTTGCCTTTTCTTTAAAATGAAATCTCTAGGTCAAATACAGATGTCTCCAATGTTCTCTAATACATTCCAAATGAGCTTGCATCTAGATTTTCAAGCTCTACTGTCGGAGTTTCACGTACATTACTCACACTGGTAAGCATTCTTCTGCTGTGTGGCAAACATTCTGACTTAATGGGCTGTTGTTCAGCAATGAAAAAGACTTCAGTCATTTCTTGACAAAATGGAGTTGCTGTAACCAAGACGAAGCATTAGCACAAGGTGGGCACTCTGATGCCGTATTCACGGTGACACGATGAGTGAACGAAAAAAGTTCAGTGCTTCTTTAAGAGGACGGAGTCAAGCTAGACTATTTCGGATTCGAGTGGTCAGTTTATTTTTTACTTTGTTCACATGAGAAAAGGAGCAAGCGGTGCAGTCTCCTTTTCTTCTATCTGCTCACAGAGGCAGATGTAGCCAATTCGTACAAATTGCAAACACCATGACTCATCTGAAGACTGAAGTATTCGACAAACCGTTTGTTATTGTAAGGATTTCGTTTACATAAAGCTGATTCATATGATTCTTCCTCTCCATAAACTGCTCGAATATTTGCATTGACGTCAGCAGCGTTCAAACTTGGTGTAATGCCAGAAGCACCTATGGGGAATGGTTGTCTTTGTTTTCACACGTTATTGCTTTTAATTTTTACCCAAAGTCTTTTTATAAACATAACACGGAAGAATTTTGCAGCCACAAAAGTGGTTGTGGGAAAAGAAAAGAGCTGGAGGCACTATGGAAGTAAGCAACAATCTACGTGGACACGATGAAGTTTCAAGGGATTCTTCGTTCTTTATTGTTGATGCCACCCGACACCACATATTGTATTCATGCCAGCACTTGTTTCATTCGATTCATTTCCTTATATCTATCATACTCGAATATCCCAGGATTTTGCGCATGGATTCTGCTGTTGCTTGAAGGTTTTTGGTTTTCTTCATGAAAGTCGCCCAAAACTGGCCGAGCCGATTTAAGCTGAAAGCCTGGTGCTGAAGCGTGCCACTCTTCTCATAAAGGTTAGTTTACACCTTTTGTGAAATGAGGCTTGATAGGTTCGATGCTGGGTCCATTACACCTCGATTCCTACCTAGCAGCATCACTCCCACTGCGTTTTCTGCTTCCTCCATTTTAAGAAATACACCAATAATAAACTTATGTAAAGTCAATTTTTTTCTAATTAACGAGAGGCTTGGGTTTAGACCCATTTTTGCCAAAATGTCTAGGATGCTGTACATGCGATATTGTGGTTTACTCGCAGGTTCCCGGTAAAGCTATTCGCCGTTTCGAAGTGCATCTGAGGCTCAGAGCTCTCCTCATATCTCAGCGTGCTTGTGGTTGCAGTTCACATAACTCACTGCCATGAAAGAGAAGTAGGTAGTAAATAAGAGCTAAAATAACACAGATTAATTTTACGAATCTCTAACGGGTTATTTGAAACACAGGATAGACAAAAACCGTTTTGAAGGGTTGCGAATTTCGGAATATTATTATCTGCAAGGGCAAAGCCGTTAATAGCACACAATGAACCAATATTTCACCTGCAAACATAGGAAGAACCAGTGTACAGATCCGATGACCGTGCGAATTACAGCAGCTGATAAGCACCTGTAGCTGGTTCTTCATTTGTTATAAACCGAGAAACCTGCCAGATTTAGTGGAGTGTAGTACCATCGCCAGCGTGTTGAAGGAGGTGAGCCGCCCTAAGTGAGAGTTACTGTGGAGGACGGCAACTGTGCACCGCATTGCTTCTGACACCATGCTTCAACAACAGAGTCATATTGATGACTTCATTCAGCACTCACTTTTTCCCGTCATTAGTGAAAAAGCGTTTGGCTTAATGAGTTAATACCTGGAATGCTTTCCTAGTAACACTCTTTTATGAGACTATGTAAAGCGCACCCAACGCAGTGGTACGTAGCTGTGTTCTTGCTTCTTCACGTTAGTTAGGCCAAAAGACTTTAAAAAAGTGGATGGAAATTGCATGGAGAGCACTTCCAGCATACAATGTGCACGTCGACCCTAGTAAAGCTTTGCAATCAACCCATCATGTGCCCAGCTTCACGGCCGAACTCGCTAGGCTAATTATGAGTCCTTTCGACAGAAACAAGCAAAATAATATTTTCCAAAAAAAAATTATAATATCAGTAAAAAATAAGCTGCACCATATGGAAACCGCAATATTGTTATTTCCCAATGTAGCAGGAAAGTTGCCTGCAGGATTCAATATAGAGCTTATTTAACGGTGGCCCTTCAAGTCACTTGATAAATATGGTTATTGTGTTTGATACAGGGATAAGGTTAACCGTCATCGTCTTCGCTTTCCAATAAAATCTAGGATACATAGAGAGATAAAACTACTTAGTCACTTTCTATTAACTGCCTATTCTTTTCTCATGCAGGGGATGATTTCATGGCATAACCACAATGATGCTGAGATATTTGCAAGACTCCGGACCACAGGTGTTTGTCGTGATGATCGAACCCGTTACTACCCTTTCCGAGGGCTAACGTGTTCACCACCGCAACCAAGAAACCACGTGTTCACTAAAGAGGCAAATTAAAGAGTCTAGGAAAGTCATATTACTAGGCCGTCGTATGTTAAAACTTTGGAAAGTCGGCCCAGTTAGTGAAATTTCAAAATCGGAAGTCCTACAATAGCGTATCTCCAGATGATAAACAGATTTCTTTACTAACGTACACCGAGCACAGACCAATATTTCTTGATAATTCTTAGGCTTAAATAAATGACTATTTTACAACTTCTAAAAGTGCAAAGTGCGACTTAGTCAGCGATTCTAATCTCCTTTAAGTGCTTGCTTTCTATAAATCATTCTCGACGAGAAAATATTGTCTTATAAACATGTATCCTTTCTTTGATAAGCCTACACGAGGTTGATAAACAGCTTTTATTCGGCTAACGTTCCGACGTCTTCATCTTCATCAGACTCGGCGACCGAGTCGAAAGTCCACAGTTCTACGTCTCAATGTGGCGTCTTCGCCTTCGTAACGAGTTCTGTCTACCTCAGTGGACCATCATCACCAAAATTGTTTATCAACCTCGTGTAAGATTATTAAAGAAGGACTACGTGTTGACTAGTGATACCGGGGTTAAATGAAAGTCGGTTCTGAAATATTCTCTTTTAAAACCATGGTTTTTGCAGTTTTAGCTTCTTTTCTTTTCTTTGCCTTTATTTTTGGAATTTTTGCGAGTAGTTCACAGCTCTGTAGCAGCACTATAGTTCACAGTATCACAACCTCAAATCTATGTAAACAGACATTGTTCCAGAGAAAAGAAATTCATTAGGAAACCAGCTACGGTGTGCTGTGACTTTTGATCACCTTCCCAGAAAAGTATGTGGTACTAATGGTGTGGTCTTAATTTATCCGCTTTGTATAGTTTTATAGCTCAAGGTTTTCCTTCCATTAACATTTCTTGTCACCATTTTCAATGACCTCCTTAAGCCCGAAATTCCTGAGATTCCAGTCGTGCAATCGCTCACTGCCAGTTGTCAATGTGTGTCTGATGTATCATCAGCAAATTATCACCTACCTTGCTCTTTTTCTTCTTCAGAGAGAAATTCTTGATAAGTGTGGGCGCATGCCTGTTTACCTTTCTGCGTCATCTTACCTCGCACCGAAAAGAAGTGACTTTCTGAGGAATGCAAGAGCACGTTCTTCAAATAAGGGATTCGAATACTGTTCAGCGGATCAGTATTTTTCAAACCGACCGTCGTCGAACCGCAACATAATCGATACTTTCTTGAATTATTAAGCTAATATGAGGTTGATAAGAGGGTTTATTCTGCTAATCGAGGTGTTGTTCAGTGGGCTTTGTTTCATTGATAAGCTAACACGCGGCTAAAAGACTTCATTCATCTAACGTTTCAATATCTTCGCCTTCTGAGCCGGGTTGATCCGAGTTGACTGACCAAAGCTCTTCCATCTTCCGATATGAATTGTTGTGATCGCATCGAGTTGAGTTCAGTGGAGCACCTCTGGTGTAACTGGTTGGATTATCAATGGAAGAAAATGCGTTGATTATCCGTGCCGAGATGAAATAGAAGTCGGTTTTTAGAAAACATTGTTCAACCGGCGCTCAAAAACTTCCTTTTTAACACTTACTCGAAGACGTGAGCTCCATAGGAGTCATAAAATTCGAAAATAATGGCCGCTTTCAACTTTAAATCAGCATGTATCAGTTTATAGCTAGCTTTATCAACTGCTCTAAAAACTATTGGATTCTACAAATCCTCAAACAAGGAATGAGTGCTGTCCTATTGCAGTGATCAAATTTGGATTTTCTGAAGCCCATGACATATACGTCTTCATGTTTATTGCTTCAAGGCTGATGTTTCAAATGCGAAAACAAAGAAAGAAACGGAATTTTGTCTCACAGGACACGATGTTGTTTCTCAATGCATCGTTTATGTTTGCACCTGGCGCCCTCGCGTCAGAGATTTAAGGAAATAAGCTCCGCTATCGATTTTTTGAAAGTTTCAGCTCGTTTTTTTTGTAAGCACCTTTAAATTCGAAAGAACGGTAAACAAGGAGAATATGTGTGGTGAACCACGGTAGAGCGGAATCACATCTATAGACCTATAAAGTTCTAGACTCCTGAAATGCTCTGATGATCGAAAAATCCTTATCAGTTGTCGAGCAATCAGCTTCACTGCGACAGCGTCAATGTGTGCGAGACAAACTGAGGACCGCTCTGGGCTGCCAACAGCAGTGATTTCGTGCGAACCGGTTTCATTCTAAATGTGATCGGCATCCCCATTATCACACAGGGAATGACCATTTGACATCTGTAGCCTTAATGGAACTCATTAGAAATCAAGAACAACGACAAAATCGCTACTGCAATGAATGACTCAGTTTCCGCTACGGCGTCGCATATGCGCCAAATGGGATGCTGTAATCTAAAGATCAGTGCGAAAAAGAATGAACGAATCAAAGAAGAACATACCAATTCATTCCATGATTTTTTCTTTCTACCTAATTAAATATTTTCATAAGCACGAAGAATAGCTTACGAGAATTTGTTACGGATTCAATACTAACAGTAATCTTTGTGGAGGAGTGCCTTTGCTTTCATATCCCTTTGCGCTTAGTTACTCACTGCTAGGTGTTTGCAATTGAGTTTATCATTATCTTGACAGTGGTTTGCGCGTGGAAAATTGCAACTGCTCTAGTTAAAACCCTATTTCACTACAGTAGACTGAGGAAGGGACTCATATATGACTCGGGTGTATCGCCGAATCATCAGCACTGCTCGTCTCTGGAACTAGTCTGAATTTTCTGCAATGGTAATGCAAATCGTAATGGAGATCTCTAAACGCGACCCTATGTGCATTGCGCGATCGTGGTCTTTCATTCAGCGAATCACTGTGAAAAACTCTAGCTGAATAGCTTCATAGATTTCATTGCCTCCATGACTCACTTTGGTAAACAACTGTCCGAAAGCTGCAAAAACCTCTACAACGCCCTCGCAGTTCAAATGTTCGTCACTTGTCCAACCCATTCACCATTTCTCCTTCACAAGCACCTCATCGCTCGACTTATGATAGTACTAAGTCCGTAGCATAGCACTGCGTCGATAACCTTGCTTGTGGCCTCCTCATGTCAACTTATATGGCGAGCTTCCTATTTATCAAAACCTCAGTTGCTTCTAACAATTGAATACATTGAAGCATTCATAATTATGTATTTGTTTAATGTTTCATTGTAATTCTTGTGTAGTCTATTCTATATACGACACAGTCCTCAGTGCAGCGATAACGGGCCAATAAATCGTAGTATAACTAACGAGAGAAGGTGGCTCCTAGCTGATACACCTTATCGCTCCGCTTATCTCCAGAATAATACTTCGCACTTTCGTATGGCACTTGGAAATCGCATTTTGCCCGATAACGCATTGTTGGTCTGCGAATCTAATGTAGAATTGGTTTTAATAACTCTCTCTGAAAAGTTCTTACCCACTTACCATGACACTTGATTTTTCATCACGCTCCCTATGAGTCGTATTTAAGTCATATTGTTGTGACTGCAGTCAGGTTTTGGAATAAGAACCAATAAAATCCTTGGATCTTTGGCGGTTAACTGGGCACAAACTTTGCTATTCCACTGTGATGAAAATCTGCTTTCTTCATTTTCTCGTTTTTCGTCGTGGCTCGTAGTTCGAAAAGCGAAGTGATTGATAAAGCGGTTTTCTCCGACTTCCTTTGTCCTGAATCCATATAAAATTGTGAATGAAACATATCGTTTTATTTTTATTTTATTTTATTTGATCCCTCTTCAGGGGAGTAACGCGTTCACCACCATACCATGCGGGTCCACGGATCTCCCTCATATGAGGGATCTCGAACCGGCTAGTCGCGAAGCTACGTGGCGCATCCCCAGGAGGTGGATAAAGGATTAATCGCGGACCAAAAGCGACCTTTGCTTCCCTGAGACGCAGGTAGATTCAGGGGATGGACTCCCTATTTCTGCTGCCCTGACTTGGCACATACTTTCTGTAATTGCTAGGCGTATCCATGCATGCGTGTGTGAGTACGTTCTTGTTTATACAGATTGTATTCTACGAGTCAATTCGGCCAAAAGCCTTCAATCAAGTGACTGAAAAGTATATGGGAGGCGGTTAGGAGTCGCCTCCAACAAATAACCTCCGTGTCCATTCTGGGAGAGCCTGGTAAGGTACCCATAAGTATACCCAGACCCACGTTCAGAGCCCAGCAAGCTATATGTGGGTATCAAAAAGCTAAAAACAATGAAAGAAATGGGCTTCATTCTCCTGACACCGAAAGAGCTCCCAATTTCTCAGCGTTGGGAGGACGAATACGGAGAGGTTACCAAAATCTCAGGGCCAATGGAAGCTGCCTGGATTTCAAAGAACTAAGGTGACGATCTGTACCTACAATGCACGTACACTTGCATTCGAGCCTTCGATAGAAAATTCCTCATGAAAGCAAGAAGGATGAAGTAGACGTCATTGGCCTGACCGAGACGAGAAGACGCCAGCCTTTCACGCCGACTATGACACCGGAGAAGAACTAATCCTCGGAACATGCGACAGTAGAGGAGTCGGCGGTGTCGGCGTTCTCGTCAGCACGAGTTTGTGCATGAACATCGGTTCATTCGAGCAACTTACAACACGAATAGAACGTTTACGATTAAAAAGACGTGGATCAATTCCGGCTTTGACAAGCTTCATCGTCACTCGTGCACGCGACAAGGAAAAATGGAATATTTACTGGCGCCCGCTCGAGTCACTCGACGATCAACGGGACTATAGGTGATACAGGTGACAGGCGTATTCCGAGGAACACCAGTTTAGTTTCAAACTCAGGTGACAGGCGGTGGTGGTCGTATTCACGTCTACCGTGCAGATCCCAGCACTTCTCACAATCGATTCGTTTCCTCGCATCGATTTGTCAACGAAGATCTTCC
This sequence comes from Angiostrongylus costaricensis, assembly GCA_900624975.1. Classification (NCBI taxonomy): domain Eukaryota; kingdom Metazoa; phylum Nematoda; class Chromadorea; order Rhabditida; family Metastrongylidae; genus Angiostrongylus; species Angiostrongylus costaricensis. Next base: position 16,017 of record UYYA01004330.1, read on the forward strand.
AACTTTTACGTGTGGCTTCGATTGCTGCTTGAAGATTTCCTTTTCATCTTGAATGCCGTAGAGTGCTGGTCGAGCAATTTTCCCTGCAGTCCTGAGATAGCCGGACTAGAGCGTTCCCAATTGGATTGTAGAGAGTGAACTTTTCCCAGACAAGTCCGCTACCAATTTCCCGAGGCCGGAGGGATGAGAGGCTTGGTGGGCCTGGTGTGGAACCGAGGCAACTACATGCTCGTGATGATCGGCATCATTGTAACTGTGCTATCCGCTTTCTAATGAGACATAACAGTCTCCTAAATCAATTGCATGTCATCGTGATTCGTGACTTGTTGAGTTTTTTGCGATTTTGGTTGCTACGGTGGTACGTTGCACTTGCATCGAAGTAAAAATATGTCTGAAGTAAGTATAAATGTCAATAACTCGACAGATGATTCATTTTCTTGCAAGTACAAATGTATGAAACTCTACATCACTGTGAAATCATACTACTATACCTGATTGACTTTTTTTTACTGATAACAGATGTTCGTCTATTGATTTCGCATTTGGGCATACTATCGCACGTATGAAGTCGGTTATCAGAAAGCTTTTGGTTAACTCAATTCGTAACCTAAAAAACTGGTTGGCCTAGCATACCCTGCTGATCTATGGGAAAACGTGTCATGTAGTTCATCAACGACAGTGCATCAACCTCCTGCACAGTGATGTGGTTCTCCGAGACATCAGCAACCGACTCTGTTCTTTTGTTCACAAGCCAGTGTCTAGTCTGCAGCAACTCCAGTGTGTTTAACGAACGCGACTTCGATCACTCTCCGTTCGTGGAGGACTAGTGATCTTGCGGTGCTCTCATCCGATCGAAAAGTTTCCGCTCATCAGCGAAGCTCCCTTACGATGGCGTCCTTATCATGCCTTGGGATAATTGACTGGTTTCGATTTAGTTTTATGTCAACAGTCCTTTCACCGTTAGCTGACATTACGTATGATTTCTTTTTGTTGAATTCGTGTAAATCTCAATAAGCGCTCCATCTTTATTAGATTTTCTGGTTTAGGCTTAGGCTTAATGAGTCCTTTCTTTCGTTCATCACTAATTTTCAATGTTTCAGTGTTTAATCATTTCTAAATGTTTAACTTTTTATTTACTGTCTACTACTTTTTCATGGCAGAGTACTATGTGATATGCAATTACAATGATGATGTGATATTTACAAAACTCGGAACACCAGTTTAGTTTCAAACTCCGATTACCTTTCCGGAAGCTCACGTGTTGGCCAGTGCACCACCAACACCCTTGCTTTGCTTTCCTCTTAGCCAGTTTTCTAGCATAACGGTGCCATCAGCAATTACCCGTCAACGGGAATGAACAGGCGAGCGAAAATCGGCATTGAACGCAGTTAACACCTGAGGCTACAGTCAAAATCACAATGTTAGAGTAACAAACTGGCTGAGAGGAAGACAAAGCGAGAGCTTCGAAGGTACAGTGCATAACACGCGAACCCCTGAAAAGGGTAATCGCAGGTTCGAATCTGGCCTGGAGTTCCAAGTTTTAGATTTTTTTCACTTCTTCTGGTTATTACTGCGAAAATTTATTTTTCAAGTTTGTTCTTTATTACAAGTTCTTTCGAGAAGCTACTGAAAGACTTTGTGGCTTGCTTTTGATTTAATCATCTATGAAACAACAGTATCTATAAATATTATGAGAAGTTAAGCATTTGTCTGCTCTTTGGAGATTATTGATCCATTGTTGCAAGCAAACGGGAGTCAACAAAATCTCAATTTGTTTTTTGTGGCTTGCCAGACCAGAGAGTTATCGAATAAGTCCTTCTCGCTCAAAGAACAAAGAAAAGAACTAATCACTTGTCCGACTCACTTTATCCCAGAAAGTTTTGTGTTCATGATTGCATCTCTGTTATTAACCATGGGCATAGGTCGGAACCTTGGATTGCGCCTCTCACTTCGTGATACAGAATGAGTATTCTGACATTTATGTTAAAAGCTGAAAATATAGAGCTCTCGGCATTGATCAATCCCTGAGGGATGCCCCATGCATTAGATTTCATCAAGCATCGTTGGAGGGCATATTTGGCCTATACACTGACTCGCGGCGGCCTACCGATGTATCGAGCCAGTGCTGTTGTCCACCCAGACAAGCCTGGTACCAATTTCCCGACCTCAGAGGGATGGAAGGCCTGTGAACCTGAGACAAACGAATCACTCCCGTGTGCACTACAGGGCGCTGACGACCGCTGCGCCACTCTCGCCCTACGTTTACGTTAAGGCAAGAAAAATCGAGAAATCGAAAAGGTAGGTAAGAAGCTAGTCGTTCTTTGTGCTCCTCTTTACGTCCGCGGTGTTCTTTTAGACTCATTAAATCGATCGATTCTTCCTGTTCAGCTCCGGAGCTAAGTAACTTATCACGTGAGCTCCTCGATACAGGTACATGTAGTTGTAACACGTATATTAAGATTCCACTAATCGTGAATGGAGCATCAAAATCAAGTCCGTTTCTCGTTAACATCGTTCTCGTCTGATCAGATCAAAAACACTCTTTACTAAAGGACTTTCGCAATTGGCCAGCATCCATTCCACCTTAATATTATAAGAACAATATCGTTTGCTATGATGATAATGGTGATGATGATGACGATAATGACGATGATGGATTACTAGCCATAATCTTTCAAACCCATGTCATACCGTTCCATTTTTTTGCACAACTCTCCAGAGTGGGTGCGGAAAATTTTGGCGGGATGGTATCGCTTTGTGAAACTCCTCGGTTTACGTCTTTAATATATCCTGTTCACCTCCCGAAATGAAGAACGTGGTGAAAAGTCTGAGTGATTATGTTCTGCTAAGGACACGATGGTCCGACCCCACATAGCACTCTGGGACAGCAGCAATACCGACTAAATGATGCTTTCAATTCGCTATCATATATAATATTTCGTCATGGAGCTGTTCAATGAGAGATTGAATGATGAGATAAAGTTTTCTGCAGTTATTATGTGTAGTCCTAGTTAGCATAACAAACCGAGCGAAGCTCTCACCATATTTGTTGCAGTCGAATCAGTGAGTCTCCGTATGAAGTCTCTCAGACGTTATCGTGGATTCATTTTCAGCATTTAAACCTGGAATAGAACAATTTTGTGGAAAATGTGACTTTCTGTCTACTTCCAGTTTCACAGAATGTTCGTGAGATGGTCGAGCTTTGTTCTTCTCTGGAGGATTTTAACGGGCAATGAGTCCTGATCCGGACTAATACCAGCCGTCGTTGCCAATCCTTTTGGTTGGTCTCCATCATCAGTCAGCGGAATCCTACGATATTAAAATTTGTATATTCAAGCCCTGATCGCCCCTACAAATTTTACAGTTTTCGCTCATGGAGTAGTCATGAGGTTTTAGTTGCCTCACTATATTCGCCCTACTAAACGTTGCATCAGGAATTTTATAGTACCAAGGAAAGAGAGGCTTCATTTCTACAACTTTTTACTATAAACATCTAGCCTGCCAGGTTTGGCCGTTGAGGTAGGTAGTACACAAAAATAGCTTGCCGCATTCGTCGTGGAGCTGAGCAAACTCATGTGTAGTTTGCCGAGCTTCCCAGCAGTAAACATGAAGCACTTTCTGGTCACCGGATTCTAGCCTGTGGCGAAATGGACACGCAGGGGAAGCAGCATATATGGAAGTCTACGAAAACATGTATCTATGTGGACACAGAAGATGTGCGTCAATTCGTCACAAAGGGAACGGAATTCCACGCTAAGAATCCACTTAGGCTTCACCGTAGCCGAGGGTGCTTTCAGTTAGTGTTTGGCCAAATATTTATTACCTAATGACGGTCACCAGGCTTCGCCATTAATCAGCTGGGAATCACTCTGTGAGGAATATCATTGAAATGCTACTGTATAGTGTAAAACCACTGACCTGTGCTCACCACATCGACCTTGGCCATCTTCCAAAAACCTTTGCTCGGATAACCGAGATCTCCTCAGACGATCCCGCGTTGTCAATTTGATGCGGCAGACTATCATCTTCATCTTAGCAAACACATGCCCTTATGCAATGCTCAAAAATTGACTCTAAGAAGCGTCTACTTTTAGAAAGCTTCCCTAAGCTCTTATATGGGTTTTCATTACGTTTTAGTTACCTTAAGCCAGAAGCCTTCCTAAACCTGAACATATTCCTCAAAAATTCTGATTAGCTATCCAAATTTGCTCGTTCCCAAAATTTCAGTGTGTCAACTCTTTAGTTCTAATCAATTGTTAGGTGTTCGCAACGTTTTGGGGTTTATTTGTACAGATACCCTAATGTGTCATAATTTTAGTGATGATACACTACCGCCGTCACAAGCGTGATCAGCCAGAGGAGAACTACGTTGCTCTAGCCCCATCATATGAGCTCATTCTTTCACACGGTAGATTAGATCCATTTTATTTTTTATGCTCTACATGACCCAACATAGCACATTATACGAATCCCAACGCTGTTTTCATTCAATCCGGTTTCCTTCATCGTTCATCCATGAAGCATTTGCTTCTAACTTTGGTAGCTGTTTAGTGATTTTTTTCTTTCTTTTTTCGTTTCACTGCCATGGGGGTGAAAAAGCTTATCTGGTGTCGATCCGGTGTTCAACGAGTGACCACCCATTTGTTGCTACAGTATGGGTTGTGATAAATCTATGAGGAATAAGAGTAGCAAAGAAAGCAAATAATCGAGTGAAACTGCATGAAATTAAAGCATATTTGCAAGTACAACGAGCAAAAAAACATTACGTAGAGAGAGCATGTTGAATCTATTGTGGAAAGCTTTCTACATTACTGACGCTTTTCTAATCGTACTATCACTCTGTTACTTAGTATTAATTTCCAGCAAAGTAGAATAACAATATACCGCGAGCATAAGCAAATCCGCCTAATGTGTTTTGTTTAAGACCAGCCATCGCAAATTGACACTACGCTGGCGGTTACTGTCGAAGAGGGTCAAGCGCTTCATCTGATGTGTACTGCTGGTGAAGGTATCGACGAACAGACACTCAAATTCGAGAAAGGCTTTGAAGAAGTGAAAGGACAACGGAGTAGGAGGAGGTCCGTGCACGCACTTTGCAGTTCTTCTACAGATTTTTCAACTTCTCATCTCGATACGGGTCCTGACATTAGAAAATGATAGAAAACGCCATAAATCTTCGTTCGAGAATTAAATATTTAAAATGACAGACACATTCAAAACCATGTGACTCACATACGACTCACACGTTTGAAATACTTGGGACAGGAATGATCCTCAACAAATTATGATGTGAAAAAATAAAGTAAAAGTGAGTTCCAGTGTCAGAAAACACATCTCCAGCTTCGAGGATGCTACTCACAGCGGAATCTATGAGTGCTTTGCACGGACAAGTGCTGGTGAAGAATATTCGCGAAAGATGAGGGTCTCCACGAAGGTGGTTTTTCTCTCACGCTTGCTTTCCATTTGCTTTCCCACACTTTGAAATATTCATAAGATCACCAGTGCATAAACAAAACTAGATAGTAGGAAAATATTGCTCCTGTTGCAGTGGCAACAGCAACATCGTTAAAAGTATTTACCTGACCGTTTTGATGATGACGCACAAAAGTTTTCGTGGTAAGCACGTACAATGGCGATACACGTGAATTTAAGACCACTTGGTCTTGGGAGTTTGGTCTGACCATTGTAGATACTGTTGCGAAGTCTTGGTTCTCTCAGTTCTCATTTTTTGTCGTATTTGTTAGCTAAGCGGGTTTTCTAAATTACTGAGCCCATCATAGATTTTTCTAATTCCTTCAAGGCTGGCTAGTTAGCGACAAAGCTACTTGGCACGTCTTCAGCTAAGGAAAAAGTAGTTAAATCCGATCAGAACAACCATCCACTTGCATTTAGTGTGCCTGCGTTTATGTGGAATGCATCCTGCATGCTGATTCAATCAGGATCTTACAACCAATAAGGCTCATAGATGTATATGACGTAATTAGGAGCTTTTCCAAAGATTAGCTTGTCTTGGAAAATCCTATATCATGACTGCAACGAATGGAAGCTTTAACGACGTCCGTTCGGGCTTTTCTACTGCCTACGAAGAAATATGTGATTGGGTGACTGGACACCGGTAGGTTTTCGAACTGCTCATGAACAGAGGTCGCCCAAGCTTATAGAAGCCGAGTGCTTTCCTGCGGCGCTCTTCGAACCCATTGCAAGTCGAATAGGAACGTCGCACTTCGTTTGATTGTTACCAACGCTTGCTTATCCATCTTGCTTTTTCTGTGTACCTGTATTTGGACATTACAGCCGCTTAATTTGGCGAGGGATAACAAGATGGAAGCAGAACAAAACTTGTGCTGCGAACCATCTGTCAGCAATTATCTTATTGCCCTTAATCCATCACCGAGTTACTCAGAACACATTGGGATCTGATCACTAATTAATTATGTGGAAAGGCCGTCAACACCACTTAGCACATATTTTTAATATTTGCCACCTGACATTATTTGTCGTCTTCTATTTTGCCTAAACTTTACACAGTGGAATACTTTGCCCTTCTAGTAGTTCTTTCTCAGAAATAACCTCTATAATCTATTACAATTCAGGCAGTTCTTCCCAAAGGCCTCACTCCGTGTGACAATGTCGATGACTTCTGTGGAAGCAATGGACGGTGTGGAATGAAGAATTATGATAAAATTTGTGTGTGAGTTCACTTCAGTAGTTGTACTTGTACTAATCTCTACTAGTTATGGTAAAGTCTAAGATCATTCCTCTCCTCACAAATTATAACAACGAAAATTTGACCATACGATGTGCTTGAACATGTATGTGATATAACATGTAGGCTAAAAATCCTAACAGTGGATTTTCTGAGATAAAAACCTCTCTACTTAACAATCAATACATGAGAAAAATTTTTGGAATGGTTGTCAGGTGCGATCCCGGCTACGTAGGGCAACATTGCGAACATCTGCTCGTAAAGGACTATCTGAGTTAGTTTGGAGCTTTTCCATAAAGTTGCTATATGACCTGACAAATGCTTCGATTTCAGTAACTACTGTGAAAGTTGTGGCTGGTGCCGGTGGAACGCTGAACATCATGTTCATCTTTCTCACTCTTATTTTCGCCTGTTTGTTTTTTAAAGAAAGGTAAGTGGTTCTTTCTTTATCATTACTTTTTCGTGACTTCTTATTGACTCACTGCCTCACATATCCAACTCATAATAATATGGCCATTATCCTTCATTTAAATGGAATATGTGCATCGATTTCCCCTTAAAAGTTCAGATATTTCAAAACCCGTAATTATGACAGTCTTTAGATAAAACTAAACCAGGGTCACAGTTTTGTAAACCATTTTAAGATGGCACTTATAAGCTGTTGTCAACGTCCATGACACTAAAAATTCACTCAAACGATACAGATTTTTAAATCGGATAAGTTTTCTGGACGATTGCGATACCTTTCGTATAGAACTATTCGGATATTTTCAGCAGAAAACAGAATGAGCCGACCCGCTAAAGTTGATGATTGTAGGAAGCGTTTACGCCAGCTTCAGTCCCATTCAGTGCTGCCGGCTGAAGAGCCAATATTCGTGACAAAGCCTCGAAACCCCTACGACGACAGCGACGTGCAGCAGGAAAAGGCGTGCCTGGCGACTCCATGCATCCCCGATCGGCCGCTGTCACGCTCAACCCGGCTTTCCACTCTGCGCAAATTCCGCAACGCCATCAGGGTGAGCAATTCTGCATTCCTTAACAACATTTCCACCAATTTCATTGGATCATCTACAAAGTAACATACTTAAAGAAACAAAGACGAAAGAAACATGATCGCTCTTTTAGCAGTGAATTTTGAACAGCGCGGAGAAAGTATTAGCGACAATTTTTGCTTTCAAGTGCGAAATTAGCCCACGGACCGGATTTCAGATTTGGATTCTGTACTTCTGCTCCGTTTAGTGTACCCACTATCCCCATTTCTTTCTTAGTTGAATAACTCATCTTCACGAAAAATGATGCTTGATCCAGCACATTTCAACAGACTTTCCATTTAGGTGGTACGTTATTGGCACGGTAATTGGTAATTTATTTTTGCTACAGTTCCGAGAAATCCATGCCACGGCTAAGATCTCCACCAGAACCAGTTGCTTGCACAGGCATATCGGAGACTTCACTATCTTTCGAGTGGATCTATTTTGCAACGTCGGCAACATCTAAATACTGTAGTTAAGCTTACGAATGGAGAAGTTGAAGTACCTTCTACTTCTTTTAGTGCCATCATTAATAAATACATGATTCGCTTCGAAAACGTAAAGGTTTTACGAAGTATGAAACAACCACAATAATGCTGAGATATTTGCAAAACTCCGGACCACAGCTGTCTACGGTGGGGAACGACCGCGCTATTGTTCTTTCCCTGGGCTAACGCATTCACCATCACACCATGCGGGTGTTTCGTTTCGCCTGTTTTTCAGGCTAGTTCTTTCTACGGAGTAGTTAATAAAAAGTCGAGTAATGTATGACCGTAAAGCAAACTGTTAATTTTATCTCGTAATTAAGTGATACTACATCTTTCTATTCCATTACTAAGTATATCGTATACAAGACTATACATTTCCAGGAGCGGCTACCTTCGACGAACACCATTTCGGAGACGTAGCGTTCCTGAGTGATCACTTCGCATAATGTTCTCATGGTCTTCACTACGGTCTGCACTTATTCTATACCTACACCGTATTTATTAATGAGCATCAAAATAAAAGTCAAGTTTCGTTTGTGAATGTTGTGTCCGCCTATTTTCAGAACAAAAATGAAACAGAAACGAGCGAAGCCATTAGAATTGTAGGGTAAGGAATCTTCACATGATTGATTTTATCAAACTAACCCATACTGTGAAACCACCTCTCAGCATTAGCAGGATTAAAGCCATCGATTACCAAGTGTTAAACTGACCTCATTATTTTCTAAATTTTTAGGCTTCCTACCTCTCCACCAAGGAAGCAAGATATCAAAACTATTTCTATAGCAACTTTTTACACGTTATGGAAAAATGGAAAAAAAGGGGAAACGATTAGAAGAAACAAGAGCTTAATCACTACGGGAAACGCTTCAAAGCAGTTCATAGCACTCCTACTTGGTAGTCATCAGATCTTACTTGGTACTTGATAATTGAATGGCCCGTCACATTGGTTGTGCTAGTCCCAGCATAACCTCTAATTTTCGGAGATTCGCTGGTTTAGCCATTGTCCTGGAGTTTTGAGGTCAGCCAGACCAAAGTCTGCCCCAAGTCTTCACCACCACAGGCAGTCGCAACCCTTGTGGTTCAGAGGGAGATTTGCCACCATACGACTTTGATACCAGGACGGTGGTGGATTCCGGTAGTGGCTTACCCTTAGCTAGGCTACCTGATGCAAACGTCGGACTCCTCAACCTGGGAGACGCTGCCAGGGGATGAATCCTCCACTGTACATCGCAGTCCGACACCCAAATATCTCCCAGCCACGATGAGGCGGTAAACCGTTGGGAGGTCGTCAGATCTGCTGCAAAAATAAAGAAAAAGAAAGCATGTAAAAAGTCTTTTTAACCATTTCTGTATCCACTTGTTAAACAAGTGCCGATGTTTTCTTCCTTTTTCTACAAAGGTGTCAAAAGGCAGTGACCACTAAGCTACTTTTCCACTATAGTGAAGTAACTGAGTAGGCGCTAGCATTTTCAAACTGGCCTTCATTTACTCTCGACACTAAAGACTAATACTTCCTTGTTGGGTAAGTACCCGTAAAAAGATTTACGGTTTGAAATCTGCCATGTTTCGTGCGCATCATAAGAAAAAGTATGCACTGGACTAATATACCGGCTAGTTAACTTCTCGATCTCCTTAAAAACCAGCCTTTGAGTCTACTAGTGGCTTCACAATACGAATACCAGTTTTCGTCTTAATTACATTTTCATTATGCTGCCTATTCAGCAGTAGTGTTCAGGAGGCAAATCTTCAACTGATGATAAGCTTACACGAATTACCGAAAAATCTCTAACATAGCCTTAGTGCACTGATTAAAGGTGCGCTTCAATACACACTGGATCAGTCTCATGGGTCGATCCCACTCTTCGGGCTCACCAGCCTTCGATCATTTCGGGTCCAGTGAATTGGTACCACACTTCTCTATGAGGACAGTACCACTGATTCGATACAGCGGCAGGCCAGCTCAGGTCATTGTATTAGCCAAACAGACATTCATTCACCTCTTGTGATACTTAACGACGTGAAATGGATGGCGCATGCCTCAGGACCGTTGAGCAACGGCGGGAGCTTTATCTTTCATCCTTTTATTATTGCCGACATTTCGTTGACACTTATCCTCAGCGATGCTGTGAAACGTGTGGTTTTACACCCCATTCGGCATGTATCATCGCAGCCTCGAAGAAGGTTGTGTGATCGAAGCACTTGCCACAATCAAGATTTGATACCAATCTTGTGTTCTCCATGTCGTAACATTGAAGATAAATTTAAAGCCCGGCAGCCTTTCCATTGCAAAAATTACTCATGAAAAAATATGACGGTCAGATGAACGCTGGCAAGTTTAAGAAAACTTAGGTAAACTTGTACTTTGAACTTGTACTTGTACATTCACCATAATATTCTGGACGGCGTCACTATATCCTTGTTCACCGCGCATGTTCGAGTGACCAGCATCACGAATGGATGAGTGAAAATTATTGTTATTTATTCATTAGGGCATCATCGCACTCCTCACCTTCTAGACATCACCATTTGTCGTCTCCTCAACTTTGCTGAATGACCTGGTTGAGAAATCGTTTAATACACTTCCTGCAGATACCGATCAATTATACCTCTGAGCGATGTTGCAGCCAACGAGACACTGACATGCAAATTATCGTTATATAATGTCTTCTTTGATTCAACAAACCACCCGTAAGAGTCAATATAATTGATCCAGCTAAAATGCCATTATTAGCACAACCATTTTATAACAGATATCTTTCGCCTTGTTCCTTTGTTGACTAAGAATTTACAAAACGAGAAATTCGAGCCCACACGGAACAGTTACAGCGCCCAGAAAGGCAATGGAGAAAACCATTCACGAATACTACTCGGAGCTCTTCAATAGCCACGTCCACCTTCCATCATATGAAATAAGGGAGGTTGGATATGTTGCACCACCGGTTCTCACTTCCAAAATCCGACATGCCACTTCGTCGGTCAAAAATCGAACAGGTCCGGGCAGGATAGGACCAGAACACCTGAAGGACCGTCCGCCAGTCTTCGTGAACAGGCTGGCTCGGCTCTTTACACGTACCCCCATAATCCTATCAAAACTCAACTGAATTATTTACATAAGTAAACAACTTGATATTCAATTTATAAACCTTCCGGGATAGAACGCAAATTGATGTGAGCTTTTCTCTTCTGCACAATTTGAACAGCTTAGCTACATTCTTGTACGCGATAAATGTTGGAGGAAATTTCAACTCCCATGTGACTTTCACCCTATTCAACATGACGGCGTAACTGATAGAGACGCTCCTAATGGGTTTACTGTAGAACATCTTGAAACTTTCAACGAGGTGCTCCACAAGTGGTCTGATTTGATAGAATTTGTCTTGTCCATCGAAGTTTGCATCACTGACTAAATAGAAGAAAGTGGACATTGTTCAAATATGTACTGTGACTACAGAACACCTCCAATAGGACCTTTTCCATATTGCCTCACTGCCACTTCAGTAATCCAGTAGGAGAGTACAGACCAATATTCTCATTTCCACAGCCGTTGATTCCCAAAACTAGTTCTTCTGTTGACCGCATCTGCCGGTCTTCACTACGACCGAGTTCCAAATATCTTTTATAACTAGTTTTTAAAAAACGTACCAGTTCTGTACACGCAAGCAGAAGTTGTCCATCAAAACGAACAAGACTATCACTGAAGTCATATGGGTTATGAATTAGCACACTGCTTGATGGCCACTTTCGTTCCCATCCTCCGATCTACTTTCTTCACACTTCTCCCAACCTACTAAGTGTCTTCATTGTCTTCATTTTAGATGAGGAGTCTGTCAGTGCGGAACCTCAATGCGTCAAACGGCAACGCAATTCAAGGACACCTAATTTTGATTTTGTCTCCCACTGGAACTTTCGCTTTGCAGTAGTTATACTGAATCCTGCCTGCATGGATATAGAGAATGGATGACCTACCGAAATAGACACCATGATTTTTGAGAAAGCTACAACTAAAAAACAATAACGATGTGGTTGGATAGTGAACACGTTTTTTCCTTCACATTCAAGAGCTGGAAATCTTGGAGAAATCCGTTACAACAGATTTAGAGGAAACAGAGGATATAAAGAACAGAGGGAAACTGGAAAGGTATGAGTTGATTTCTGTTCAAGCCGCGCATGGCAAGAAATCAGGCGATGTCGTGCATGTGAGAACAGCAACCGTTAAGAATGTCCTTCACCACCTGAGATGCGCGAATTATCAAGAACAGAAAACGGAGACCATCATCACGATAGTTAGACTGCTTCTGAAACCAGTGAATAATATGGGCGGTATTCACGTAACACTTTTCTGTATCTGGAAAACACTTTCTGCGTTTTTCGTATCCTACAGAATTCTGTAGGGTGCGCGTGGCGCAGTGGTCGGAGGCGCCATACAATGCACATGGGATCGATCCCTGCGCCCCAGGCCCACCAAGCCCTTCATCATTCCAGTGTTAGCAAACTGATACCTGACTTGTCTCGGAGGATAGCAACCTGACTCGATACATCGGTAGATCAGCGTGAGTCATTATAAAGACCAGGTATTCATTCAGTCACCTCCGACGATGCTTAATGAAGTCGAATGCATTGCGCATCCCTAAGAGGTTGATCACCGCCGAGGGGTTTATCCTTGTTTTTATTTATATATTTTTGTGTTCTTCTATACACCTCTGCTTCGGAAACATATTGAACTCTTGTGCGTGATGAGAAAAACTCGTCCATCTTCCAATCGTACTGCTGTCAGCATTTAATTAAGTTCTGTAACCAAGTTGCCATGTGGACGCCATGTGCCATGTGGACACTGTGGATTTTATAACCTCCCATTCTAAGCGACAACTACGATTCACCATAGCGACTACACGCGAGATAACGAGTTACTCGTCAAAAACTATGCGTTCACATAACGGGCGAAGCCAATTTTCGACAACTGAGGTGCTTAGGGAGTTGAAGACTTAACAGAATTATAACAAAACATTTGTCCTAAAGGTATACATTTTACTATATAACCGTCCATTTTATACGACAAGCATGAGTCCTCAGAGCGATTGAAAGCTTGTCATTCTGAGTGGACATCACTCGATAAATAAAAGCTCTCGGCGTTGATCAATCTCTGATGGCTGCGCCATGCATTAGACGTCATCAAGCATCGTTATAGGTGACTGAATTCATATCTGGGCAATATAATAAATTGCGGTGGTCTACCGATGAATCAAGACAGTGCTGCTATTCTTCCAAACAAGTCTAGTACCAACCTGCGCACCACTGAGTATGAAATGCTTGGCGAGGCTGAGATGCGGGGTAGAGCCCACTAAATGTATTGTAGGGCAGCTCTAAGCGCTACGCTAAACGCGTTCCTTTTACTCGATAGGATTTAAAATCAACAATTTTAGTCACATCGGCAAACGATGATTTCGCTTATTTTTAAGTCCACCTCTTATCGGCAATAAGGGTAGAAACACTGAAGACACCGAATCTGTCGAGCGCCCAGTTCTCTGCGCGTAAAACTACGAATAAATGGAGTCGAAGTTTGAGGATGGAGATGACGATGATGACGACAATGATGTAGTAAGCGGTAACAGGTCTGACCTGAAAATACGCTGATATATCTTCGTGAAAAGTATGAAAGGAAATAGAGATCGTATTGTGTTAAGAACCAATGGATATGCAGACAAGAATGTTGAGTTGCAGTTGGAAGCGCCTTTCCTTACTCCTATCATGAAAAGGAGCAACCGATACGTCAATTCCACCTTACCACGCTTCAAATACGCCCGGATATTCGTGGCTTAGGTGTAAACGCCCTCACCTCCACTTACTCACACAGACACGTACGGTGAACACGTGGAGGATCTACTGTGCCACTGTCCAAGTCTTAACGACAACCGAATATAATAAATAGTGGAGTGCGATAACTCCCACGTCCGACTTTCTCTAAACCTCGGCATTGATTGAATAATTCTTTCTACTTCTGTTCAGTTATTTTATTTCTTTATTTACGCACGAGCTGACGTTTCGGCGGATTTCGTCTTCCTCAAAGCATGAAAAGGTCAAGTTAACTGCAGTCTACTCGGCCAAACATCTCCATAACCAAACAGAGAGATTGCTGAACAAAAATTTCAACCACATTGAACACAGAGTCTTTGCACACTCACCGCTTTCTATGAGTCTTCCACTAAATATGTGACGTGGAGACCAACCGCACAGAGTTCACACGGAATCGTATCGTGCCCATCTCATCAGAATAACTGGCTTGTATAGTGCCCAATATTACGCGTGATAATGAGGCATTACTCCCTGCGGCTCATTTTCTGATTCTTGGAATTAATCCAAAACGCCTCTAGAGTTTTGCGCGCTTGTGATCTCGATTCTTGCGCGAGGATCGTAACCCCTACTTCAAAATCTTCTCCATTATGTCTCTGCATCCCATGCGTGCATATTGGGGTATTTGGTTTACGTTTGCCGACTAGGTGTTCTTTTATACGCACGCAGAGTGGTCTACCCGTTTCGCCAACGCATTCGTCCCCGCACGCTTTACAAGAGATCAGATAGACTGTACCCGAACTCATGCAGTCACCGTGTCTACCAATGGGGCAAATTAGGCAATTTTGCGTTGCACATAGGCGGTCGTATAGGCGGTTACGAACTAGCTGGCGCCTTAGATCGCTCGATCGCATTTCAGTTATCGTTACCGAATTCTCTAGATCGGCCTTTCTTAAACAGCGTTTTATAGCTGCACTTACTTCATTTGAAATGAAGGGCAGTATAAATGGGACCTCATTGTCGTAGAGTTATCGTTGGAGTACCCGTGATTTCTTCTATACCTACATCGAGCTACAGTTTCGTAGCTATTAAAAATGGTCATTTGCCGCGCCAAGTTCCGGAACTCCTCTCTCTGCTGTCTTCCTGTGCACACGCTGGTAGCTGTTCCAAACATGTTTCTCACAAGCGCCCTCTTCGTGTGAGTGGGGTGAGAGGAAAGGTAATGAACCGCTATATTCTTACTGCTTGGCTTTCGATACCATTTCGTGTTGTAGCCGTTTCCGGATAGGTGAATTTGCACGTTCGGAAATGGAAGCCAGTTTTCCTTTGGCTTCTCTCGAGTGAATTTAATATACTCTGGCTGTTCGTTCAACAACTCGAATAACATCTGTCAATTTCTTCTTGTGTTGAACAAATGACCAAGCAGTCATCTATATATCTACAGTAAAGTCACGGACCGAAGTCGATTACTGGCACTTCCGCCTTAGACATGAATGCAATGCAAGGCTTTGCGCCAGTCGTTGTCCCATTGCATCAACTGCTGAATCGAGAAGCCGTACATGTTTATTGATCCTTCGTGTTGCATAAGAAGCTCGCAAATGGCTTGCATAGCGGAGTCATTCGACATGTTCGTATAGAGTGCAGTGACGTCGAAGGACTCCACCACGTATGCGCTGTTCGGTCGAGCGTTACGTAGACGATCCAGGAACATCTGCGTATTCGTTAGATGAGCTGGAATGTACTTGAACAACTGAGTAAGTATTAGGGTTATTAACCACGTTATTCTATCCGTTGGCCCGCCCAAGTAGCTAATGATATGTCTAACCTTAAATAACGATGGATCGGTAGACACGAGATCAACGCTGGATACTAACTTATGAGTTTTCATAAGCGAGTACAAGACGGGACATGTTGGTAAGTCAATTTTTAGTTGAGAGAACTGATGGTTTTAAACCTGCAGCCCTTGCCATTTTGGCCCATTCGTGGTTCGGCTTTCGGTATTGACTTTTAAATTCCTTCTCAGACGACGGACGATAAAGGGAAGCATCTTTAAGGTGCTTTTCCGTTATCTCAACATCTAACTGGTGGAGAATTACAACGAACTCTCCACCCTTATCACTAACCGATAGTCTTACGTTTTTCGACCTTATCAGCTCTCGTACCTCCCGCATATCAAGTTTTTTGCATTTCAGTGAGTTTGGAGCAGTATCTCTTAACGCGATAGTGATTAAGGACTTTGAAGGTTTCATTCGTAAACTCCGATATTTAACGTCATTTTCATCATTGAACTCTTGTTGTCTAAAGAACAGTTGACGAAATTATGTGCAAAGACTCTGTGTTCAATGTGATTAAAGCTTTCGTTCAGCATTTTCTCTGTTTGGTTATGGAGGTGTTTGGCCGAATAGGTTTCTGTCAACTTGACCTTTCCAAGCTATGAGGAAGGCGAAATCCGCCGAAACGTCAACTTGTGCGTAAATAAAGAAATAAAGTAACACCTCGTGTTTGCTGAACAAAAGTAGAAAGAATTGGAGTGTGATGTTTGTAACGTCAGTAGAATGTTTTTGTACCCCTCAATCCATCTCTCCAGATCTCCTCAAAGATCTACTCTACTGTTGTAGCGAAAGGATACCTCTCAGTGCCCAATATCAGTTCAACGAAAGCAAAGACCCTTCTGCCTTCTCCTAAATGGCAGCAGCCTCTCTAGAGGTCGCTCTGTTCACCAGTAAAGAGGATTTTTGAACTAACATGGGTAAGAAGTTGCTTGCAATGGACGATGATCGTCACAAAGCCTATATTGGATAGGGTATTGACTTATCAAGAGAAGTGTGGGAAAAGAGTTTCCATGCATCAAGCGGCCCCAATGTGCCGCCATAAAGGGCTCCTACCGAAGAGATCGTGTGGTCGCATAAGTGCTAAGCTACAAACCAATACGCTGTTCACACGTTCCTTATGAAAAGTTAATTTCTGGAGGATAATGTGGTGAAATGTTCGTTAGTTACCTGAAACCGGTAGGGTGTCACTGAGACTGGTAGGTGAGAATAATTCTTCATGATTCTTACGTGCTGTCACACCAAAACAACTAGAACAGCGTTACAGGCAGACGATGCATAAGTTACACCACAGTCCGATAAATGTGCTTCTGCAAATCGCCTACAATTCGTGTAGAAAATGTCTGAAAGCAGACAGGATCACATTCATATGCTTAGTATTTTGATTCACTAGGATATAGAATTCTCCCAACGGTTTACCGCGTCATCATGGCTGGGAAGTGTTCTTGGGTGTCAGACTGCGATGTACAGTGGAGGAATTCATCTCCGCAGCACGCTCACCCAAGTTGAGAAGAAGCCCGACGTTTCTATTAGGAAACCCAGCTAAAAGTAAACCATTAGCAGTATCCACCACCACTGTGGCAGCAAACTAGTCGCATCATGGCAAATCTCCCTCTGATCCACAGGGCAGTGGCTGCCCGTGGTGGTAAAGACCTGGGACAGACTTAGACAAGGGTGACCTCCGGATTCCAGAGAACCACAATGGCTTAACTAGCAAATCTCCGAAAAGTGGAGATTATGCTGGGGCCCAAACAACCAGTGAGGACGGGCCGTTCAAGTGTCGAAGTCTGTCCAAGGCTAAAAAATCTACCCGGTTGCAAATATGCTGCAGAATTGATTTGGTAAAATTGAAAATGCTTGGTACTCACAAATATGAGCGACGTTTTGTGGGTCTTCGAAAATTTCAAATGGAAGGGAAACTACCAGTAGCAATGGAAAATGAAAGCTAGACGTGCATTTAAAGTACATGACGTAGTTGCGGAAATTTGATCATCATATTTAGCGCTTCTATTGCAGTGCTATATTTGTAAGTGTATTTCTAGGTATATTCCTTGGTTATGGCTTTATTTCATCTTGTAATGCTTAGGTGATTGTGTTTAAGTCTTGAATGTAGCTATGAACCTTTTTCCACAGGTCCTATGAGGCTTTTTGACCACATCCAGACCTTGTACGAACATGAACTCTACGAGGATCTCGTTTTCCTGCACGAAATGGTTCCCCACTGCGAAAGGCACTCTCCTATTCTTTCCTTATTCGAACAGTGTCCTATGAGTATGGATAGAAGACCTATTCCAGTTTGAGCACAAAACACGAAGCTCTCATGGCAGTCTATGTGGCAGATGCATATTTCGAGCTGGAGAAGTACTCACTGAGTTTATTGGTTAGTGTCCAGTTTAAAAACGAAGAGATATTTATATTTCATAATGCAGCTGAGATATTTGCGAGACTCATGGCCGCAGCTATCTGTGGTGGGTATCGAACCCGTTATTGCCTTTTCTCTGGGCTAACGCGTTCACCACCACACAACGCGGGTCTTTCGTTTCTCCTGTCTCTCAGCTGTCTATTTATATTTCGTTTTTGGTTGATTTCCAAAGAACCTCTGAGATCGTTCAAATATGAGATCCTTCCAGAGCTATTTCAAAGCACTACAGCTCTATCCTGAGGTATCACGTTCCATTCATAACAAAGTGAGGAATTACTCTTTCATTCGTTTACGTTGAACTTCTATATGAGCTATGTTTCCCCTATGTTTCCCTTTTCATCGTGGAAGATTTCAGCATTTTTCTGATACTGAGGTTCGATTTCGTTATCATAAATGCCTGGTGAAAGAGAAGAAGTTTGAAGAAGCGCTTGGTTTGTTACTGTTCCCATTTGTTTACTGAGGATTTTTTCTTACAGCTGTTTCGTAAACGTTAAGGTTATCTGCTGTAAGCATACCAGATAAGGTATTCGTCATAATTTTATATCTTTATGTCGGATATACAACTGTGTCTACATTGCATAAACATAATTTTTGTAAGGAAAAGTGTAAGGTAGGAATCTCCTGCAAGGTAATGAAGGATAAAAGATGAAATACTTACTTGGATATTTCAATAATGGTCCGTCTTCACTGGTTGTGCCATCCCCAGCATAATTTACATTCTCCGATTTTCTTGTTGAGCCGCTGTGGTTTTCTGGAGTCCCGAGAACAACCTGGCCAAAGTCTGTACCAGGTCGTCACCACATGCAGTCGTCGCCCTTGTGGATCAGAAAGGGATTTGCCACTATGCGGCTAGTTTAATGCAAGGATGGTGGTGGATCCTGGTATTGGTTTATTTTTAACTGGGTTTCCTGTGGAAGCGCCGGGCTCTTCAGCTTGGGACCCTGCCAGGGAGATGAATCTCCCGCTGTACATCGCAGTCCGACATACAAGAACACCTCCCAGCCACGATGAGGCGGTAAACCATTGGGAGGAGAGATTAAATGCGAAACATAAAATAGAGAATGAGTCAAGGAAGAGTACGGGAATGAAATTTAAATTAGTATAAGAGCAACTGTGATTGTTCATGTCAATAATGTTGATCCGACCTTAATAGATAGATGTTTTTATGGGTTTTGATTTTTGAACAGCTCGTGTTTTCCAGAATCTTATCGTTGTTCACGTACTTTTATTCTTCTTTTGAAGTGAATGATGCTGAAAACTTTCATTTCCAGCTGTGCTGGCTAAAATTTCTGGTCATCAGTATATCCCTAAAGTACGCTATGCTATGGCAAAGCTCCTTTCTGGAAAAGACCACAAAGGCGTCAACATTTCTACTTTATATCTTCAGTCGGTATTTGTACATTGTTTTTGTACCTCTGTATTCTTCCTATTTCCATTTTCATCATGTTAGAGGGTTATACTACTGTTGGGATTTTCAGAGATGTTTTTACCCACTGCAATAGCGCCTTTGGGTCATTAGCTGCAGTGCTCCGTAGTGGAGCGTCGACAGCATACAATGCTGTCATTGACATTATCGGCGAAAGTTTGGAAGGATCAACTGCTGCGAATCTCACGACATGGCTTGAGGCTCAGAAACTGCTCGGAAGCGGGCAGCCAGAACAGGCGCTGAAAATCATGTTACTTCTGGGGACGAATAACCCAAAGTGTGTTAATCAATAGAAGGTTTTATATTGCTTGCGTTTGTGTAGTAATTCGTAAACGTATTAATCGTTCCAGTTTTAAGGATTCTAACGGAGATTGGATTAGTTTACAACACGTTAGGAATGCGACATGAAGCTCGCTCTGAGCTAGCCAAGGCACACTCATTGGATGGCGAGCAGCATTATGCTATGGACACATTGGCTTTGTTGTTTTCCCAGGTTTGTTATTTCATTCCAGTCGCAAATTTCGATCCACTTTGTTCCAAATATATTATGAGATGTGCAACGTTTAAACTACTTTAGAATTCTCCACCTATGGCTAAGGAACTCGAATCGTTGGCAACTCAACTTATGAACTCGAATGAGAACACGGTAGAGGCGTGGATAGCAGTCGGGCACTGTGCTCGATGTCAAGGTCAGATTAACATCTTCATGCTTGCTTCTTAATGATCTATCAATACAAAAAATTAGCTTTCGAGTCTGGTGCTACTGTCCATGTTTGCTCTAGGAAAACTTAAGACAGCATTGTACTTCGCCCATAAAGCATGCAATAAAACCGTGCTTGGTGACAAGCCTAAGTCAGAGGCAATGATGCTGAAGGCCTATGTGCTCCTTGACCTTGGTAAGCGCTTTCCAGGAATCAAGTTTGTTATCTCAAATAACCAGACTTGATTAGTTAAATAAATTTTTATTCAGAGAAATTCGATGAAGCAATGCGTCATCTCAGTGCGGCAATAAAAAGGGATGTGAAAAACATTGACTTATATGAGTTGCAAATTGTCACATATTTACAGAGAGCTAAGTAGGTCTAGATTTTCAAGTGATTTTTGTGGAAGTCACTCTAACTCTTACTACATATGATCAAAATATGCCGACCTGAATTACGGCTATCTAGGATTCGGGAGGCTCGGGCTGCAGTTGCTGTTTGTTGCCAAAATCTTCCCAGTTGTCCACGAGCACGTGTTCTTAAGGCACAGGTTTTGCTTGCCTCTGCTAATGGAAAAGAGGTGTTAGCCTATATACCTTTAATGTTTTCTTTCCTTGCTTCGCGTTTACGGAGATTTTCTTCGTATAGGAGGCACAAGCGATATTGGAGGAAGTGGTGTTTGCTCATCCGTATCTTCTTGAGGCGGTTTGGCTCCTTATTAGTCAATACGATAGCACCCACAATTATCAAAAGGGTATAGAAGTATTGAAAAAATTGACCGAGGTATAAATTAATTACTTATTCCACCATGATCTATTCTTAGTTTTTTCTTTGTTTTAGAATTCTATGGTTCCATTTCATTCAATGGGTCGTTTACATCATCAGCTGGGTGAATTTTTATCAAAAACGGGTATGCCGGCTGCAGCGTATCATCATACGAATTTAGCTCTTACAAAACATTATGAAGAAGCAGCTGTGCAGGTCAGTTGTTATTCTTTCTACTACTTTTAGTAGATTTGTCAACGATGATCCTGCTATTCATTTACCATTAGCAACGTAAAAAACTCTGCACTTTGTAATACTGAAGTGTGTAGAGTAAGCACCATGTAAACTAACGAATAGGGTATAAGATAACCATTGGGTTGGTGAGATATGGGCAAAACCCGGGATTATCTTTATCCGGATGCTCACATGCTATCTACCACACCAACCGATACCACCACTTTGTTTTTCTCTCAGCCATGTTTTTACTCAGCTCCCAGATCATTCCAGTTGACGAATAATTGCTAATACTACTAATAGAGCAAAAACATGGGTGTGAGAGAAAGGCAGAGCGCGAGCCTTGGTTGGTGCACCACATAGCACGTGAGGGCATGATCATAAGTTCAAATTCCAGCTGGGGTCCCGAGTATTGCTCACGTTTTTGTGGTTGTGTTCCACATAGTATCTATCCTGCCATAAAAAATAATAGGCAGGAAATAAAAGTCAGAACAAAGTATGAGGGAGTCTGGTAATGTTCTCAAAATTATCTCGTCGCAGTTTGCAATGGATGTGTTCGTATATTTTTCTTTGTGTTATGTGATAAAACTAGTGACTTATCCTCTATTATGTGAGGTTTGCTTTAGATGACTCACTTAGAACCGACGCTATCATTTCACACTCCACCTATGCCAACGACTCCAACATGCGTGCCATCCGAATGTCCTGGTGCTCCTCGTCTTCGGGGGCGACAACGACATGCAACTCCTTCATCTGCATCAACAGTAGGTGATCTAGAAAGTCGTGGAGTCCGGTTGTTCTCCTTCGATTCTCCAGTAGATGACACGGCAACAGAAGCAATGGACGTGCCACCAGAAGGGTGATCACTGTGTGGATTCCATTTAGTGTAAAGGTAAGTAAAACGAATTCCTTTCTGAATTTTGTTTCTTCGGTTATCCTATTGTTAGTCGGATTGGAATATCCGGATTCTCTTGAACCTGGTAGCAATATTTCAATAGAATATTGTGTATATAAATAAACATTCTAACAGTCATTATTTCATTTTACTTCACTAGGATGGTGATTTCTTGAACAACGGTCGTATTTTTCGTCTCTTAATCATTTATCCACTTACTTTATATCTATTATCACTTCCTAGTTTTCGACGTCTTAAATCCTATCTTCTTATTTCCACTTGTGCATATCACCTCTATGGTTGGTCTGTCTTTCATTTTTCATCCAAATATGATGAAATAATAGCGTTTCAATCATTATCCTTAGGCAGATGATGAATATACCTCGGTATTTATGCTTTTTGTTTTCGATTTTTGTTACTGTAAATTCATGTCTTTTAAAGGAAATATCTAAGAATACGAGTAGTACAAAACTCAGTGTCACATCTGTTGCTTGTTGATTTGTCAGTGGAATGCGAAGTGTTTGACATCCTCATATCTTTGGCGTCCCATAGTTGTACACTTTGTTTTCGGCTCGAAAATGCAACTGAAATTCTACCTTATTTTCAAGTTCTTGGGGGGATGACATTAGCGCTAGACTTTCTTATTGAGCAGTCGGATGTTTTGTTTTCATTTATTGGGCAAGTAGCCTTCGAACGTGTTCTCCTTTGGAATGCATTGACTTGATTTCTCAATGATCTCGTGTGTTGGTACTTCCTGAAATACGGTGACGAACTGAGGCGTGCTCAGAGCGGCAGGCATGCGCTTGAGGCCTGCTTTGATTACCTTTAGTAATTTGCGAAATACCTTCGTAAGGTTGTCTACATGCTTTCTCACTGCTTATTATTGAGGCGAAACTCATGAGACTTCGTGTTTTATCGACTTGCGAACTCTCATGCAAACAAGGCTCGCATAAAGTTCGTTTTGGTTGAAAGGTGACAATTCAATGACCGCTCACTTATCGTAGTGTTTTTTTCTTTATCCGTCATGTCGCTGTATTTCTCGCGAATTTTCAAATAGTAAGGGAGATTTTGAAATATATGGCAAGTTTACGGCGAGAAAATCAAGTATTTGACACTAAAATCTCCCAGTAGACGATACTACTGAGTAGAGCGTTTTTGTAAGCAAGATGGGGAGGTGTCGAAAAGGCTTCAGAACGTGTTCTCCAGAATTAGATCGGTGGGCAACTGAAGACTAACTTGTATAGATGATATGAGCACTTAAAGAGCAAGGAATTAAGTGGAAAGTACCTCTTTGTCTTGAGAAACAACAGCTCCGGCTATATCGAAAAAAAAATTTTGGAGAAACCTGGCTAATATCGATTGAAGGGGATTGGGTGATGAACAGTTCAAATTTGTCGTCAACAAGAAACTTGGTATTCCTTCGCTAAGAGTAAAATAAAGGCTTATTCTCTTGACCGTGTTAGAGTACGGTAACGCAGGAAATCAGGATTACAGAGGGATTCCAAAATTTAAACATATTATAGTGACTATTTGTATTTGTAATGAGGTGATCTAGCACACTAAACACTGTATGGTAGTAGAGAAGAACTGGTCACTCAGAATATATTATACCACAAAAGTTGGTGAGATGGGTGCGCTCGAAGAAGCGGACCTAGTCGTCCCGTTGGAGGATAGCGTGGTAACTAGCGGGCCTTTTCCACAAACAGTCGTGTTGATTCGCCGAGGTGGAATCATGCCACACTACTATTAACTTCTGTCCGAATTTGCAGAATGTCGGGATAAAACAAGATCTCAAGTAGGGGAATTGTAGCGCTGGTTGAAGCAGCAGGGATTTGGAAGGGCATCTTCAACGTACTCGGAAACTGCTGATTACAAGACCAATATGGTTTTTTTTTACGTCCGGAGGCAATAGTAGAGCTTCCAAAAGTACCGGGCACGTAGTCCGATCTCTTCGGCGGGCACATTCACCTGCCCTCATGTCGGATCACGGAGAACGAATATGTTGTCTTAGCGATTCAGCTTTCCCGGCTCTTACATGGTATATTCTCGGTGACGGAACATGTGCAGAACTAAGCCGCAATTCTCTTTATCATTGATATCTTCTATGACGCAAATGGAAGGGGAAATCCGAAATTCTGACCTATATTGACCACCAGAGATCTCAGGTTGTGCCCAATACCCAGATATCGAAAATCTGGTGGGTCGGATACGTGTGCCATCCTAGTGACAACTGACGAATAGGATGCGTTAGCACTGCATGCAATGGAATGTCAAGTTGCAAGCAGGAACGCCACAGTTCTGATGGTAAGACTTCCATACAAAGATAAAAGGATAAAGGACAGAGCTGTCGGCGTTGATCAATCCCTAAGCAATGCGCTATGCGTTCAACTTCATTAAGCATCACTGAAGGTGATTGAGTGCATATCTGGCCTTTAAAATGACTCATGGTGGTCTACCGCTGTGTCGCGTCCAACCCAGGAGAAATGGAAGTCTTGACGAATCTTGCGCGCGAAGATGGAACCCATCTGTATGTTAGAGCGCCTCCGATCACTACGCTACACGCACCCTTTCTATAAAAATACAAGCGAAAAATGGGATATTATTCTTATTCAAAAAAGAATCAATTAAGCAACTTTGGCATGCGACAGAATGTAGACTGTAATGGCGCCCGCTTGTCTCACACGGTAACAAGTGGTTGAACAGCTGATGTGATTTAGGAAAACCAAGAACTTTATGTGTATAAAACCATCTTTCAGTTATTTTTAAAAGCGATGGCATTTCTAGGATGTTTTTTTCTCTTATTGTTTTGATTCAACCATGTTAAGCACCTATTATATAGAACTATTATCTAGAAATTATGAGCATTCGGTAATAAAATCATGACGTCATCCTTCATTTCTACGGAGATATGATTAAGAGATTGATTTATTAAATGTTTTTCCAAAAAAAGGAGTATTTCATGGAATTCTGGCGAGAGAGTGTCTATCTTCTGGAATCCATTCACACCTAAAAACTGTTTAATACATGCTTCCAATCTTTTTGCTGGAATTTTTTAGCTGTCGTTCTGCTCCATCCAGGTCGCTCATCAGACGTTGGTGTTTTTTCTAAGTGAGTTCACGGTATTGAGGCACGCTCTGCGTAAATGATCTATAAGTGCTTCAGTTGGATCTGTGCTTATTTGGCTGTTTGTGCTTTGCCTCATATCAGTCCGCAGCATTCAGAATTCCGGTCGATCTGGAAAAGTAAGCGATATGAGTCACAACGTTCTACAACAATAGACATCACTGTAAAACCTAATTGATCTCATGTACTATTTTTGTATTTTCATTATAATACTGCCCCATGACGTCACAACGTTTTGTGATTCTACCTAGGCCACATTTTTACGAATCGTTTCAGAGCAGTAGCCGCAACTGGAGTGCACTGATGCAAGAGGACAGTTAAGAATATCGCCGTTCTCGAAGAGATGCTTATCCACGTTGCTTATGACTGCCCTTTGAGTTCTGAATCTACATAAATTTTACGGAAAAACTTCTCACCATCATTGTCGAACCAGTGAACAATATATTCACCATATTATAACAGTACCAACAATTAGATATAAACTCCGATTAAACGACGATCTATTTGCTACATATTTTATGGGATCAGTCAATATACATCAACGTTACCTTATGTTTGTTTAAACATGCCGTTCGACAAACGTTTTGTTCATAAGATACAATGGACGATTCGTGATCGATTTGGTCCTTACACCTAACTTAGTTGTCGAATACTTGGCTTCGAAAACTCTTCAGTTGAGCTTCTGATCGAACGTTAACAACTTAATTCCGCGTTCATTGAGTACCTTTCGGCTCATCGCTATTCATTTCAATATTATGGTTTTGAAGCATGGGTCCTTGCAAAGAGAGGCAAGGGTCATATATTCTTCTTATTTTCAATAAAATGTCTGCAAATCCCTGACGGGCAATAAGTAACTCTATAGTTCTACACGTTTTAATTACTACACTTCCTAACATGATGTTTTGTTTGCTCCACTTCAAGAAAATGCTGTTTGCCTTTGTTTACAATTTGCCAAGGGATTCCTCGTGTGTGGCTTGTCACTACAGAGTGCTCCTCAAACTTGTACAATTAAACCTCTCTAATATATGGAGCAATTACAGACTACGATTCCTAACAACTAAGAGCTTAAATAATAAATGTTTGCATGCATGAGGATTCTAAATTCTAATTTTAATGAAAAATTCTACATCTGGTATGAAAGAAGTACGACCGCAATTCGCCTAAAGAAATAGAAAAGATTCTGAGTTTCTTTATTTGAAACATATATATATATATATATATATATATATGCACATGTATATAATGCTGCTATATACCTTAACTATATTTATAGTTTTTGTGAAGAAGAATTAGAATAGATTCGATGGCCATTCTGTTGTGCACTTCACACCACAATCGGTTCCTATCTGGCTGCTCTCGTCAAGAATCACCAAAATTTACTACAACAAAAGATTCCGATAACTTCTTCAAAGAGTGATACCGTGAAATTTCCACAGCTACGGACGCTGTGGACGGTCGCACTTCATGATGGCCATCAGCTTCTAAAGCGTAGAGAACCATCGTTAAGGTAGCATCTAAGTTCCTTCCTCTTGAAGAGAGTATCATTACGGCCCCAACAACAATTGTGAATATTTCCGAGTCAGCTCATTTATGAACACTTCCGCGCACACAACAGGGTATACGTTAATGAATCTCTTCTTGGCGATTAGTTGTTACTTTCTCTGTGGAAAGTCACGGAGCTTTAAGGAAAACTGTTATAGCTGGATTAGATACGCCAACACTTCTTGAAATGAAATGAATTAACCACACCCTATCTAAGGCAATCAACCTGGATGAAAACTGACATCGTACTTGCTTTGAAACAGATGGTGGGCTAACACACGAGCAGTAATTTCAGTCCGCATTTGGTTGAATATTTTGAACTATACACATTAGCTGCGTAGACGGGCCAACGGACAGGATAACATGGTTTTTAACCCTAATATTTAACCAGTTGTTGAAACACATTCCAGCCCATCTTACGAATACCCAGATGTTTCTGGATCGTCTACGTACTGCGCAGGCCAACAGCGCGTGCGCGATGGAGTCCTTCGACGTTACCGTCCTTTATACAAACGTGTCGAATGACTCCGCAATGCAAACCATATTCGAACTCCTTACACAACACGAAGGAGAAATAAACATGTATGGCTTCAGGACAGAGCACCTGATGGCACTCTTAAAAGAATGCTTGAGCTGCTCAATCTTCAGATGGTCTGGAAAGTACTACGCTCAAATAAGAGGGTTGGCAATGGGACAACGACTGGCTCCAAGCCTTGCCATTGCATTTATGTCTAAGGTGGAAGCACCGGTGACTGATCTCAGGCCGCTACTCTACTGTAGGTATGTAGACGACTGCTTTGTCCTTTGCTCAACACAAGAGGAAATGGACAAATGCTTCGAATTGTTAAACGCAAAGTCAGAGTATAGCAAGTTCACCTGAGAAAAGCCAAAAGAAAAATGGCTTCCATTTTTGAATGTACAAATTCACCTATCAGAAAATGGCTACATTACAAAGTGGTACCGAAAGCCAAGTGGTAAAAACATCTTGGTTCATTACCTCTCCTCTCA
>UYYA01004330.1:44009-122417 GCA_900624975.1 Angiostrongylus costaricensis
AGAGAGCAGAGAGAGGAGTCCCGGAACTTGGCACGGCAAATAGCCATTTCTAATGGCTACGAAATTGTAGCTCAGGATAGATGTAGAAGAAATCGTAGGCCTCCAAACGACAACTCTAGCGATGGAAGGGTCCCGTTTATCCTACCCTTCATCTCAAATGATATAAGTACAGCTATAAAACGCTGCCTGAGAAGGGCGGGCTTAGAGAATTCGGTAAGCGTAGTTGAAATACCACCGAGTAATCTTAAGCGCCAGCTAGTTCGTAACCGCCTATATGACCGTCTATGTGCAACTCAAAATTGCATAATTNAAATCGTAGGCCTCCAAACGACAACTCTAGCGATGGAAGGGTCCCGTTTATCCTACCCTTCATCTCAAATGATATAAGTACAGCTATAAAACGCTGCCTGAGAAGGGCGGGCTTAGAGAATTCGGTAAGCGTAGTTGAAATACCACCGAGTAATCTTAAGCGCCAGCTAGTTCGTAACCGCCTATATGACCATCTATGTGCAACTCAAAATTGCATAATTTGCCCCAGTGGTAGAGACGGTGATTGCATGAGCTCGGGTATAGTTTATCCGATCTCCTGTAAGACGTGTGGTGACGAATACATTGGCGAAACGGGTAGACCCCTCTATGTCCGCATGAAAGAACACCTAGCCGGCAAAAAAATAGAAATACCCCGCTAGGCACGCATAGGACCCAGAGACATAACGGGGACGACTTTGAAGTACGTGTCACGATCCTCGCACGCGAATCAAGAACACAGGCGCGAAAAACTCTCGAGGCATTCTGGATTAATTCCAGAAATCCGAAAATGAGCCGCAGGGAAGAATGCCTCATTATCACGCGTGATATAGGGCAGTATATAAGACTGCTATTCTGATGGGAGGGGCACATTATACTTCCACGTGATTTCTGTGCGGTTGGTCTCTACGTGACATACTTAGTGGAAACTTCATAGAAAGCGGTGAGTGTGCAAAGCTGTGTTCAAAGTGATTGAAATCTTGGTTTGGAGTTTCTTTGTTTGGTTATGGAGGCGTCTGGCCGAGTAGTTTGCTATCAACTTGACCTTTCCAGGCTCTGAGGAAGGCGAAATCCGCTGAAACGTCAGCTTAATCGTGAACAAGGAATAATAACACCTCGCGTTTGCTCAACAAAAATACGAAGGAAATTATACACATTAGCTTCATTGCGCTTCCTAACTGATTTTGTTTCCCACACGGACCTCTGAAAAACCTTCCTTTCAGTCGACTTTCAAGTCTTCAAGTCTTTCAAGAAAAACCTTTCAAGTCGACTGTTCTATACGAAATGTGTTGTACCAAGTGTTGCTCAAGAAGAGTTACCCTATACAAATTAATCTTACAAACAGGTTAAGTCTTATAAACAGATTATGGAGAAAGATACTGCCACGTGTTTATCGGTTTCAAACAGTGTGATGGCTATTTCGTTGCTTAACGTACGAGCAGAACACCACAGAAACCTTTTGGTAATAAGAACGATGATACCTGTTGCACAAGTGCATGACTCCCTCGACAATTTCCTGCTTAGTTTACGAATAGCATATGAAACCATTGTGATGATCAGAGTAGAAGGACCTTTCTCCCTTGGAAGGTGTTCTCGACCATGGGGATGCTTAGTTCACGTCGCACGTTCCTAAAAAATACTTGTGGTTCCTCAGCAAGCGGAAGATGAGCAGTCCCAAGTGGGTTAAACGCGGTATGGAATCCTACAGCCTATAATGCATAGTAAATATTTCAACATTTAGCATTATAATTTCTGAAATATGGCCGAAATTCATGGCCTCGGTTGCGCTTCGAACCCGCGACTGACCTTTCCGGGACCTCACCAGTGAACCACTGCACTAATCACGGCTCTTGCTTTGCCTTCTTCTCAGTCATTTTTTCTAAACTAACAGTGCTATCGACAATCACCCGTCAGTTGGAATGTTCTGGAGAGAACAAATCGGCATTGAACACAGTTAAGGTTCGTGCAGTTAATAACACGTAAGCCCTCCGAGAGGGTAGTCATGGGTTCGATGAGCACCTGAAGTTCTGAGCTTTGCTCATATTTCACCATCCGTGTGGTTGTAGTTCACATTATTCCCTTCATGAAAAAGGAATCGGAAGTAAAAGTCAAAACATTGTAGATTTTTTCTGAGTGTTTAAATACCACACATTGTTGAAAAGAACGAATTTTAGTACTACCGCCTACTTGGGTAGATGCGTCTGGTGCGTTTTTATTGGTTGCCTACACCCCAGCATAATTTCCGTTCTCTCGGCTTTAGTGCTTTAGCCACGGTGGCTTCCTGGAGTCCCGAGGTCACTCTAGCCAGTCTGCCCCAGCTTGTCACCACCTCGGGCAGCCTCCGCCCTTGTGGATCAGAGGGAGATTTGCCACCATACGAGTAGTTGATGCTACGACAATGGTGGATCCTAATATTAACTTACTCGTAGCTGGCCTTCGTGATGGAAACGTCGGACGCCTTCTCAGCTTGAAAGACCTTGTTGGGGCTATAAATACCACCACTGTACATCGCAGCCCGATAGCCAGGAACACCTTCCAACCATGAGACGGTAAACCCGTCACGAGTAGCATGACTAGCAAAGGAATATTCATTGAATCTAGTGGCGATTTTATCTACATCAGGAAAACCACAATTGAAATGTTCAAGCATTAGATGTTGCAGAATATTGTCAATGTACTGAATAATACTGAGTAATGTGTTATACTGTGTACTACTGCTGACAAGCACTGTCATCTTTCATTCACGATTCCCACAAATTTCTCGAAAACTAATGAACAAAAACAACCGCATATACGGAACATGCCATAAAAAAGAGACGGTGTCTACGACACATTTTAAAAGATTATAGAAATAATTAGAATAAACTATCCATACAAATCGTAAACTTATTCCCGTTCATTACATCAACAAATCCAACACGATACAAACCATCGGGAACGAAAGAAAGAGAACAACATCCAGAGAATCACGTTAATGAGTAGGAAATAGCGAAAATGAAGATCAAGAGTGTCATACGTGCACCAAATTCAAAGCGCTCAAGTTTACAGGACGTTTTCAGCAATTGCAATACTACTAGAGGAGGGCAGCAATACCACTAGCACTTGGAATACTCCGCAAGATCTAGTAGAAGGTTGAAAGTCGTTGTATTTGTACCAAATCGTCCATTATGTGATATCTGAATATTAAGGTATTAGCATAAAACAACGCCTTCAGCAGAAATAAGTGTAATATTGTCACTCTCACAGCGGCATACAGCCTCATCATGGCTAAGAGGTGGCGCTGGGTGTCGGACTGCGATGTATAGCGGAGGGATTCAATCCCCCAGGCAGGGTCTCCCAAACTGAGGAGTCCGGCGTTTCCATTAGGACGCCTAGCTAAGATTAAACGAATACCAGGAACCACACCACCGTCCTGGTATCAAACCAGTCTTATGGTGGCATATCTCTCTGTGATCTACAAGGGCGGCGACTATCTGTAGCGGCGACGACCTAGGCAGACTTTGGCCAGGTTGTTCTCTGGACTCCAGTGAACCACAGTGGCTCAACCAGCAAATCACCGAATAATGGAAATTATGCTGGGTAAGATAAACCAGTGAACACGGACCATCACTCAAATAAGTAATACTCTCACAGATTAACCCACTTACCGGCTTGCGCCAAGACTTCTAGCCAAGTCCTGTTTTCGAGTTGTTGATAGATGCATAAACTGCTCCACCAATTCACCATCAACCATGTTCTTATTATTTGCTGAGTTAATCAATGGGCGAATTGGTTTACCTCCACGAGCACCCTAAATAGTAAACTGACAGCTGTTGCGAAAAGAAGAAAAAAGAATGGAAACTTCATGAGGCCAGATAGCTACGTAGCAGAATAAATATTTGAGCTAACCAGACAATTATCAAAAACGAGAATTCCAAAGTTATTGGTAACCAGGCACAAACAGTGCAGTGGATTGAGGTACGCCGAAATTTAAATGGGTCGCTTGTTTAATCGCATGTCCCAGGTTTAAAAATCTTTCGTCCCTCCGGTATCGAAAAACTGGTAGCATACTTGTGTCGGAGGATAAAGATACTGAACTGACATGACGCATCGGTAGTAGGCCAGTGCGACTCATTACATAGCTCAAATAATCAATCAACTATACGACGCTCAATGAAGCCGGATTTATGGATTATCTGGTCAACGTTAAATGCTTAATCCTTTATCTTTTCACTTCATCCACAATTTTTCACTTCGACTTATCCACTTCGCTTTGATTTCCAAAAAAAAAAAAACATAAAAGTCAGAAAAAAGACTAAAAATCCAGTTTTACAAAGTGTATAACATAAGATAACTAAGTATTAAGTAACTACACGTCACAGCAACTCACCTTTGGATTTAATCCAGCAAGCTGTCCAACAGAATTGCTCATGCATTGGTGCAAAAAATGTAACCGCCTAAATATCTAACAAATACAACAGAAATAAAACACCATTACCTTGCATATTAGCCTTGATTTTTAGATACTAGTATCTCTTGGAAACCATATAGTACTGCAAATGCAATTTCCCAGTGAGGTTTATGAAAATCCTATATGACCTGAATTGCCGTTCGGATATTGGTCGAACAATCCCTATAGAACCATCCAATGACGCCCAGACACACGTCTGCTGCTGCATTGCAGTCTTGGCTTCCAATGGAGTTAGAGATAGTAAAGATGTATGGCCTAAATGATGAAAGACTGAGAAAAGCAAGAGTCTATAAGCAAACCCACACCATTACCTCTAACTCTCAGCCAGGAATTAACATTGGTCCCAATATTTAAGACTCCCCGTAGTACAAGCCGTTCTCCACCGTTCGATTCTTGTGTTTCCGGCATATAGTTAAACAAGCAAATGTTGCCATCCTCGTCAGACATTAGAAACGCCAGATGACTGCAAGTTCAGCTATTATAAAGGGATGGAAAACTATCAAGTATTCCATGCGTGAAAAATCCTACTTGTTGTCAACAAGAAATTGTGCAGCCATTGGAGATGACACATAAGGACGATCATCTCGCGATGCAACAGATAAGGCTTTGAACTGCTCCTGGAAGCGCAAATAAATGAAAAAATCTAACAAAAGTTACATTGCAGAAAATACAAAAATAGCCATTGAAGTTCTAGCTTGAACAACCTGAGCAATATGTACTCTTTCCTTGATAAGCTTGCACGAATTAAGCTCATCAATGAGAGCATAGACATTGATTAGTCAAGCCCAGGTTAAAAAAAGTCGGTTTTGAAATCTAAGCAATACCTGAAACCGAATGAGTGACATCGAATCGTGCATATCACAAGCGATTGCAAGGTTGCGCATTGACACCAGAGAATGCACGTAGTAATGCATGTCGAGAAATGAAATCCCTTGCAAATCATTGTCACGGAAACCCCAAATGAAGACCTAAAGCAACTGCTTCGGTAACAATAACTAATTTTATATAAGCAAATTCTTTTAACACTTTTAACACCTTCTGCGCCATTCCACTGAGAAGAAGACCATTTATGGAAGTTAGCGCTGTGACAGGACCTTTTTGTTCTTTGTCATAAACAACCTAAACTCAAAAACAATTCATCATGTAGATCCGAAACCTCTTAATTACATTGCCTCCTCACTAAGCCTTACCAAACTAACCTTTATTTTATGTTTAGATGTAGGCTTCCCAGGCTCTGGTACTACTTCAATAATTTCTGCCAGTATAATCCTACCCCGAACAAGCACCTACAAAAGCCTGAAGTCAGCCCAAAAATGAAGAGCTAAAACTTTTAAAATGTTGATTAAAGAGTTCAAGAGATCCAAGAGTTGATTCACACCACTTATCCATAGAATTTAAAACAATCTTATTTTAGAATATAAAGGTAACACAAATGAGCAAGAAAAAAACACACTCGTTAAACGACTTCAGCAAGACAGGGAAGTTCCTGTTGGGCGAGCATTGATCTAAAAACCAAATGTGTTCATCAAATCACACTACCTCTTCTCCATAGTTATTAATTGTGCCAACAGCAAGGTACGGTTGCATCCCACTAATCGTTGACTCGGAGCGAAGAGTGACTTCTTCACAAGCTGTCACCACCTCCATCTCTTCAAACTTTATATCCGTATTAGGAACAACTTGCCAGTCCATTGGAGAATATAACTAGAAAAGAAAAACAGCACGGTTCATAGAATGCTGAAACGTTACTTCTCCACAATTCTTACAAGATGCCCACATTTAAGGAGTACTGCGGTATGGATGGAAGTACAAAATTCTCGTTCTTCTCATGTGTTTCGACCTGCTTGTCATCATTCACCACAACCCATATTTTATTGCTTTTTATCGGTACAGACGTTGTCACAGCATACACCTAAAAAAATCCTTTGTATTCTGTGGAGATGGGAATAGCACTAAGACGTACTTGACTATTCATCATGTAGCGCACGTGGTGCACTGTTGCTCCAACGGGTACTTTCTTACAAGGATAAGGCAGTTCGTAATCGAAGTCCGTCTGTAAAAAAAAACAATTAACTACTTAACAAAATACAGTGTGAACAAGATTTTACTCATAAGGTTCTCTACCTGCAGTCGAGCAATTCGCAACTCGTGCAAATTCTTGGCTATGTACAGAAAACCGTTAGGAACATTTTGATTGTTGAATGAAGTAAATGCGGATATTGGACCATCAATTGTTAGCGGATGACATTGCAGCCCACCCCACGCTCCTACTAAAACCAAACATGGAAAGGCTCCTGAGAGCACAACCCCGTTCATCTGCAAATAATCACAGGAAGTTCCAACTCAAACTGCAATAAAATCAAACCACTGTAAGAACTTACCACGCTACACACACGTTCGAATGTATGAATAATTACACGATGTTGTTCTATTTCCCTACCAACTTCGACCTAGGTGGGAACGGAACACTAAATCGTCGTGACAAAAAAAGAATAAATAGCAATAAAACCTCGGATCTCCTTCCATCATGCCCCATAAATGGAGCAGATCTAATAGTGACAGTCATCGGCAGCCGACGAAATCCAATAGCAAGGTGTTCTTGAAACAGATTATATATATATATATATATATATATATATATAAATATCTAGAAATCTATATATATATATCTATATATTTTATGGAAGTAAATGTATGCTGTTTAAAAACCTCGCGATTGCTGAACAAGAAAGCAACACATTTATATCTAGAAATTTTGGACCAACTTAAAGTTTCTTCTCACATCACAACATTTTTCAAAGTAAAGAAGGTACGAGACCATATCGCGCAGTGCGTTGGATCAAAGATAAAGCAGTTCATGAAGAGTGGTGCTGTGCTTTGTTTTTAATTTTAATTCTGAATTAAAGAATGAACTAGTGCTTAGTTTGCAGTACAAAAATAGGAGCTTTCCAAACACGCAAAATTGCCATGTTAAAGTCAAAAGAGAATAAAAAAAGCCTTACCTTTCAAGGGGTTCCTCCATTTAAACATTTCGTATGCAATAACTTGGTCATCGATAACTGCCATTAATATTGGGTGTCCTTGATTTATACCCATGCCTGTTGTAAAATATCCCTGAGAGCTGTAAATAACAAAGAGTAATGAAATAAACTAACCAACAATTTGCACTTCTACGATTCGTTCGTTAGGCCGAAACTGCGTAGAAGAATTCTCAAATTGCTCTGCTCGAGCCTCTAAAGTGCTATTTCTAAAAGACTTTCAGCACAAAACAACTGAGTTTTCCACATAAACACCGTATACCCACAGATAAAATAAGACGTTAAAAACAGAACTGAAGGAAATACTCGACAATTAAACATCAGGTCACTCTCCATGACCATACCTTGCTCTTTTTTATCCTTTTCCTCTTCATCAGGCATAAGATCAGTTATCTGTTCAGGCATTAGTCCAAATTTCAAGAACTGAAAGAAAATCAAAGTTGCTCATAACGTCGACTTTAAACGCAAATTTCCTCGGCAAAACGACAAAAAGAAATACGCAAAAAGGTAGAGTTTCTTGCAGAAGGGTTCTGCACGATCCTCTCTTGTCAAAAAAGGGCTACTCAGCTCAACACTATATTTCTACTACAATACTACACGACGAAATCTGCTTTGAAAACTTCAAAAACGGAATTTAACAGATGGATGATCGCCACAGCAGTCGCGATATCAATACGTGCAACTCTCTGAATAAGTAGAATGCTATTTGGAGTGCTAACTGTTTGGAGACAATGCAAACCGAACGCTTTCGCCACAACAGAATTTGTCCTCAGTTTAACGTAACTAGGTCGATACCTTCCACCAATGGTTTGCGGCCACATCGTGGCTGGGCGGTGTTCCTATGTGTCAGGCTGTGATGTATACGGCGGGATTCATCCCCGCCAGGGTCTCCCAAACTGAGGAGTCCAGCGCTTCCATGAGAAAGCCCAGCAAAGAATAAACCAGGGTCCACCACCGTCCTGGTACCAAAATAGTCGCATCGCACGGTGGCAAATCCCTCTCTGATCCACAAGGGTGGCGACTGCCTATCGTGGTGACGACCTGAGGCAAACCTTAACCAGGCTGCCCTCGGAACTCCAGGAAACCACAGTGGCTAAAGCAGCAAATCACCAGAGAATGGAAATTATTCCGGAACTCGCACAGCCAGTGAAGAGGGCCATCCAAGTATCCAGGTAAGTTCACGATACAACGTTGAACAGAGTAGATATAAACGCATTTAAGTAAACAGTGGCTACTTGCACTTCAAATGTCCCCAGCATCAAAATACGATTCGAAGCATCTTTTCATTCATTTACATCCACAAACAAAAGAAGTGAACTGTTAAAAAATGAACAAACGATTAAAGAGAATGAACCAATGTATTAACAATATCGAACCAAATGTTGTATTCATAGCCGACGCTTTCCTTCAAATTTTCAGAAGCACAATAAATCACAAAAAGGTGTACCTGGTATACTATTGCCATATCTGGAAGAGAATGCACCACAATCTTTCCGCTATCACGAGCCAATATAAGCCAATATGTTGGTTCCACTACAATTTCTATTCAAGAAAATGAAGATAATGGCACAAAAAGTGTAGCAAGACCAAAATATCAATTAAAAGTCGAAGAAAGAATTCAATTTGAAACAAAATGAGACCTGTGTTAGGATCAATTGCATCCGACTCCTCACCACCCGTTGTGATACTTGTTATCTCAGCCATGCGTTTTCTCTTACGAATACCATCATCTGAATTCAAGTCACAATGAAAAACGTAAAAAATACTCATTTGGCCAAATGTGAGACCTTTCTTGTTTGTTGCTACGTCACCGTAAAGAAGCTCTTCCTCATCCACAACCGGCGGTAACAGAGAGACGGCTTCTTCTCCATAAAGATCAATATCAACAGAATCCAACGTACCATGTCGGCTTGCCATTTTCTTTAAAAGTAATAATCGAGGACTTAGTGAAACAATTGGAAGGTCATCAGCATACCTTTTTCGGTTTAGAAAACCTCCTCTCGTTCAGTGCACTCTCATCTGCGCCTTCCGAAAAAATCATCAGACCACTCATATCACGATAAATAGATAATGCTGTAAGCGGAGCTCGATGGTGAATAGTCTTCTCGGCAAAAGCACTTGTTGAAATGTCTATTTCCTTGAAAACCAGTCTTTGAAAAAATGCAACAACGGCAAGACATCCTTGGACATTAAAACACTTACCTTTATGTGGACATGGGGATGCATTACGAGATGGAAGAGCATTAGCCGACCATTCTGAGTAAGAAGAGCAACATAAGGGTCAACAATAGAGGCAGCCACAACTGGGAAATTAGAATCGAGATCTATTTGTTGCAATTGCTTCTCCTCTGCCACCAAAGCGACTCGAAGAGAGGTAACCTAGATTTTATCAAATATAGAATATCAAAGAAATAAAACTCAAGTGACAAAATGAATAAGACTTAGCAAACATAACCCTAAGCATCGCAATTAAAAAGAAACCTGAACAGCGAGCCCACCATCAGCGAGCTCTCCTGCAGCAACGGTCGGCTCATCTGACAGAAAAAGTGGTTCTTCTAACTCAACCATATCATCGCCCAATTCAAGAATAAGAGAAGAACGCGTTCGGGAAACAATAAGGTACCTAAACATTGGTTATCTTTCATTCTTGTACATGATAATCATTTACCACTGACTTATGCGAATCATCCTCTCGTCGACCAACTGCCCAAAGTTGCTGTGCATCATGTAGGCTGAACAGCGAATGAACAACCAAGAGATAACTTAACTACGAGATGTATTATATGGATTAAAAGAGAATGTAAAAAACACACAAACTGCTCGTGATAATATCAGGCCGAACCGTTCTCTGAAGCACACAAATCGAGCCATTGACAGCATAGCCTGACGCGGTAACCTATAAAATTTGAAAACAATCCTATTCTAAGCCTTGGGTTTATGGGAAACAACAAGACATGGTGAAGAATGAAGTGGCCTTTACAATGTCAAACAGAGGATCCGATCGCTCTTGTTCAAGCAGGATCGGACTGCTTCCATGAGCTCCGCCTGCTGTCATCGCTTTAATGGGACCAATGTTGGTCAGACGATCTAATTCATGAAACGTCAGCTTCTCCTCCACATTTGATACAACAGGGGCCTGTAAGTCATTCAATATTAGTCGTTCCGCTGTGCGACATTTTTAACAAAAACACCAAAGATGGGATTTTAAATAAAACAATATAGGACACGAATTTCTCACCACTTGTTCAATAATACGTTCCCCATAAAGTTCAATATCATCTTCATCGATAACTATGTTCTCTTCAATGCGAGGCCGTTTGATATCAGGAAGAATTTCTCTATCTGAGTTCGTTGTATATAATGCTGACAAGCGTCACATGAGCGTACCAAGTCAAGTAGAAGGGAATAACAATGGCATACGATATGAAAGAACTAGAAATAGTCCACTAAACAGCACCTCAACATATCGAAATTGTTGGGCTGCACATTTTGTGATAAGCCTAAGGCAAAAAATGATTATTCGGCACAACAACTACACCGCGATGTATGTTAGACCAAAAAAAACCATAAAACTCTCGGCGCTGATCAATCTCTGAGGGGTGCGCCATGCATTCGACTTCATTAAGCAACGTTAGAGGTGGTTGTTCGCATATCTGGCCTTTTACAATGATTCGCGGTGGCCTACCGATATATCGAGCTAGTGCTGCTATCCTCCCAGACAAGTCTGGTAGCAATTTGCAGAACTCGCAGGGATGGAGGGCCTGGTGGGCTGCGGGCGCGGGGATCGATCCTAGGTGTGTGTTACAGGTGCCTCCGATCTCCGCGCCACATGAGCCCTGTTGAACTAATGAATCGAAGGAATCGATAAATCAAAAAAAATAGCAATTACTAGCACACACTTTTGTTGAAGATGCTGGTCGTAAGTTAGCCTATATAAACGTGCATCTGAGTTTTAATACACCGAAGGAAATTGCTTTACAGGTTTTCATATGAGAGGAACCTTACCTTTCTCTTTCTTTTCCACAGAAAACTCTAAGAGTTGTGAATCACCAAGTCGAGAACCAATGAACAAGAATCCAGGAGCACACAGAGACATGCAGTAAGCGATTGATGTGTCTGAAAAAAATATAACAGGAGGCAATACATGAGTAAGAGGTGTGTTAACGAGACTCACCGAAAACATGCTCCATAGTAAGTGATCGCACTGTTTCAGAGGAATCAGTGACCAATGTTAGGATAAAAAGCCTGCCAGAAAGAGTTCCTAATGCAATACGATTATCGCCGATCCACTCTGCAGCGCCGGCATCCAATGTCATCGACATGTGCTTCAAATCCTAAACGTGATTCGGGTATAACTGATGCAACAGCCATCTCCACATTTGCAGCGATATAAGGAAGATCCACGCAATACCTTCAAAGGGAACTTCGTGAAGTTATCGTAACAACTATTAAGGCTAATCCCACAAGGGGGAACTGATTGGTTGAGGTAGATCACCTCATTCGATCCAACCACAAGAACACCTCCTAACGGTTTCGGAATAGCCACCAGCCTGAAGAACATCCACTATCAGGAATAGAACAGGATTAAAAGAAAATGAGACAATAAACATTGATCTTCATATCTGTATTTACGGAGCATAACACGCCGCTAATATCTCTCCTACTCATAGCAAGACTGTTAAGAGGTCTCTGTGAGTTACTAGAAACTTAGCGTAGATGTAGGCAGTGCTTTGCTTTAGCATTCTAAAAGTGTAAATGATTTTTCAAGGTTTCTTCTAAATTTGCTCGAAACTTAAATTAACGAAAGTTATACGGGGTTCAAGTTTTCAAAAATTTGCAGCGTTGTTATAGCAATTAGTTGGACACTTGGATGGCCCGTCATCACTAGTTGTGCCGGCCCCAGCATCATTTCCATTTTCTCGGAGTTTTGCTGGTTAAGCGATTGTGTTTCCCTGGAGTCCGGAGGACAGCCTGGCCAAAGTCTACCACTTTGAAGCAATTACAGGGCGATAATAAGTCATCGACACTAGACAACACTAATCTCAAGAATTTCGTGCGAAAACTGAAGTGAGATGACAGCGAAAGTCTACTGTCGGCAGCTACACTATCTTCGCTTTGTTAACAATATCGTTCTTATAATACCAAACATTAGCCAAGTGAGGCAAATACTGGGCAACTCAACAACAACGCTTGTGGAAAGAACCATATCTCTGTCTCTGCTTGAATTTCAGAAAAAGGAAGTTCATGAGAAATTGACGCTCCATTCATTCTTAACGGTAGGAATATCTCCGAATGTTCCAGTTGTGTATCTGAAATTGATACAGACTTCAGAATTCTGGAAGCTACGTAAGCAAGATGACGGATCGTTCAGGTTATCCACCTTCAACTCTATACAATGAGTGTTATGCTAGAAACATCCCGTATCATATAGGTCCAACGAACCGAAAGGTCTGAAGTACGCAGAAGATCAAGTAT
This sequence comes from Angiostrongylus costaricensis, assembly GCA_900624975.1. Lineage (NCBI taxonomy): Eukaryota > Metazoa > Nematoda > Chromadorea > Rhabditida > Metastrongylidae > Angiostrongylus > Angiostrongylus costaricensis. The sequence continues at coordinate 57,000 of UYYA01004330.1, forward strand.
AGGAAACGATGCAGTATATCATAAGATATCAAGCAACATGTGGGCCAGACATATGATGCATCTTAATGACGACCAGTAGACAACAATCAACTAAGTCCCAATAGATGTCACACAAAGAAGGAGGACCATCGTAGCGATGCTTAGACTATTTCAAAAATAACCTAGAAGAAACATATGACGATGCCTATTTTCCTAGATCAGATAACCTAATGGCCCATGTGTACGCAGTGGGTTAAATGGAGAAATCTTGGGTGCGTGCTCGAGTGAGACGAAAACAAACGATGTTATAGTCCTTCGTTCTATGCGATAGCAACTAAAGATATGAAGGCGCTACAGAATAAATGAAACACACCTATTACAATCCATAGGAAGACTTCCGACCTGCCACACGATAGCTACCTGTTCGTCAAAAACATTTACTGATACTCCCAGCAAGTGCATTGTGTCATACCGCACTGATGCTCTAAAGGGAACTATTGAGTTGGAAATCAAAACGTTGAAGCTTTAAAACTGAAGTTATTCCTGTAGATGGGAATTTGAAATACACATCGATAAACACTGACGTATCCAAGTGAGGAAGAAATCACACTAACCTTCCCGCTGTTGTCTGATGTGGCTCGTAAAGGAATAGTAGTGTAGGTTCATAATATCCATCGAGGAAGACTATATCGACCACATTTTCAAGCCTTAAAAAAGAAATGATGAAAGCAAAGAAAATTAGAACAAAAGCATGTTTAGCTTTCCAAACCAATAAATGGAGCGAAGGTAAACAACACTGGATTGCTTATTTTCTATTTCCTACCTATACTATACAGGCCGCCTCATACACATTCACCGTTCTAGTAAAGCTCTCAAAGGTCCTAACGCTCTTGGCGTTAATCAATCCCTGAGGGAGGTGTCACGCATTCGACTTCACTAAGCATCGTTGGAGGTGACTGAATACATATTTGGCTTTTACAATGACTCGTGGTGGCCTACCGATGTATGGAGCCAGTGCTGGGAGAATTCCCAGACAAGTTTGATATCAATTCGCCGACCCCAGAGGGATGGAGGGCTTGGTGAGCCTCGGGCGTGGGAATCGATCCCATGTGTATTGTAAGGCGCCTCCGACCACTGCGCTACACGCGCCCTTAGCGTTCTAGCCTATGAAAGAAAAATTGAAATGATGGACAAATAACCTGTGGATTTAAAAAAGAATGTGGTGAAAAAATATAAGTGAGACTACTGGTTAAAAAATAAAGCACAATGCTAGTAAAATATAAACATAAAGTAAAGTAAAATAGTCCTATACTGCAGATATGCCTCATTAGGTTTCATATTCATTATTATCAATGAGTAGGAATGGTAATGAAAAGCAGAGGTAAATACAATACCGATGATCGATCTCTGATAGTGGGATTGAGAAACTGTTTATGAAATCGCCATCGAAAGGCAGTATGCCAAGAATCCTGTCATAAACGATGACAGCACCACATCTATTTGCCGGATCAGCCTAAATGTGACGGGCTTTTTCTCCCATAGCCTACAGTTTTTTATTAAGAAACCAATGGAAAATATAGCAGGCAAACGGAACCTCCTACTATTAAGGCAAGAAATGTTTAGATGAGAAAATTAGTAAGGATTAGAAGGCTTTAACAAGAGCGAAGATGAAAAATATGAAGCGAACTAAAACCAAACCCTAACAATCGGCTCATGAAAGTGGTGCGTGAAGCCATCACGCTTGAATTCAGATGAAAAACTGTGCAGGGAAATGGTACTGAGTGCTCTGTCCTCTCCATCAATGGCGACAACGGACACATTGCAACCCTCGAAGGCCAGCAGCATAGCGTCAGAAGCTGTGTACCCTAAAACAAATCGTCATAACGAGAACATTAAGGTCTTCGACAGATTTACCAGTACTGGAGCCATATATGGCCCCCACACAGCAGAATTTACCCTTTCAACCTTAAATAAAGCCCTCTCAACGCATTGCGAACACTATTAATTGGAACACACCAGTGAAATAAATTGAACTAAATAAGTTCATCCATTCTACCAAGGATTCTGAATGTGTGAACCCTAGAAATCGGTTATCTTCACCTTTCCCCGTTAAGATCAAGGGAGGAGCCAACGGTAAGATCAAACAAGAGGGACCAAGTCCAACAACAGACGATGAAACGCCCGAAGACAGTGGTGCTTGCAATTTGCTTCTTGCGCTAAGAATTTCAAGGGATGTACTTTAAAGGATGAAAAAGCTGAGTCTTTCGAATTTTAAACAAACTCAAGATGAAAGTAGTACTTCTAGAGTGCTTCTCCTTTATAAGCCTGTAGTACTTCTCCTCTATAACCCTGTTCTGTCAATTCTTCAAATAAACAAGTTGCCAATAAATATCGAAATCACAGCGAATGGTTGTAAAACCATTAGGTTGTTTGGAAATTGGTCGTACCGGGAAGCTTCGCCTTAGCGAACGACTGAATGGGAGCCATAAATCGACAACTATAAACGCATTCCAACTTCGTTCCTTGTTGCCATTCCTCAGTCGTATCCCTTGGTGGGCTTAGCGTATAAGGATTGGTGCGAAATAATCGCAAATATTTAGCCCCGATAGTGAGGAGCTGGTTTCCTAGAAGAATGATGACATTAAAAATGATTAATGTTGAATATATAATGGTGAGTTTCTCAAAAGCTCTCTAAAGGCTGGACAACAAACCCTTTCCTGGGAGGAATTTCCCATAAGCACTGATGTTCACCGTGGTGGAATCATCGCTTTCATTTAGATACGAATACATTTTAAATTGATAGATGCTATCGAGGCGGACTGCGGCTCAACGAGAAAGCATCTACCTGAAAATTCACGAATAGATGGGACGGAGTGCACCATGAACGACGAGCTTAACGGAATGCTCAGCGGCCAGAAGAAGATGGCAAGCCAGAGAAACAGCTGGGATGTCAGGAGATGCGGCAACGAGCGAAACCTGGCCGGAACATGAGCCCTGTGAGCACCACCACTCAGGGCAGACGTTGAGTGGGAAGTGGGTGGGGATCGTGGGAATCAGAAAGTCCGCGTCCACTCCGGACATGGATCCCGCTTCTCGGGAGTGGAAACTTCCCCAGAGATGCCCGGAGCACGAACGACGCATTCGAATGATCGAGACGGCGCCGTCACGCTGACACACTTGAGCACGTTAGCTGCATAATCCCCATGCTATTGTTTTGAAGGAACTTACCACAGTTTCTCTCATACGTTGCACAAAGCACTTATACATTTCGTAGTTGTGCTGGCTCTTCTTTTGTTCCAGGGATATTTGGTTTCTTAACCCTTTCCGAAGCTCTTATATGGCCTGCCATCTCTCTACCGCTTTCACTCTGGCAGATTCTGCTTAGAAAACAAACAGACTTTCGTAGCATAGATGACTATCCTTTCAGTGTCTTCTGGAGTTCAATGCCTCTGTTAGAGAATAAACTGTTTTCCAAGAGTTCAGTGTATTCTCTGGTAGGTGCGTTATTTCGTAATCTGTACTTGAGAGTGAAGAGGCAGTTCTTTAGTAAAGAGGCGAGTGTTAAGGTCGACTCCAAGTCATGCCCCGATTTGCATTTCTACTATTTCTCTTCTCGCTACTTTTGTGAGTTTTCATGATATCCGAATTCATTTACGTTTAACATCAGTTGGTCGCGTGCAGAGCAGTGGTCGGAGGCGCTCTGCATTACGCATGCGATCGATACCCGTGCCTCCGGCCCACCAAGCGCTCCATCCCTCCGTGGTAGGTCCATTGGTACCAAACTTGTCTGGGAGTATAACAGCACGGGCTCGATACATTGGCAGGCCACCGCGAGTCACTGCAAAGACCAAATATACATTTAATCACCTCCAGTTGTCCTTAATGAAGTCGAATGTGCGACGCATCCCTAAGGGATTGGTCAAGGCCGAGAGCTTAATCCTTTATTAAGCATCCGTTAAACCTTAAACTTTTAATAGGGAAATGCGACCATGCACCTCACAGTTTATGGCAATGTTAACAGAGGTAATTCAGGTAGAAGTTAGAACCACTTCGTTTTCGTTATACGTGGCCGATTTAGTGTAGCCTGACAGAGAGGTTCTGCACCAAATTTTCATGTTCAGTTTCGAAATAAGGTTTTTGTTAACGAGGGTGTTTCATCAAAAGTTTTATCATTTTTTTTAAATGTAGGGGTGTTGTCCAGTACAACGTCCCCTTTTTCTATTCACCACCAAGAGATGCTAGCGCCTAGTAGTTTTTTTTTATTTTTATTTTTTTTATTTGGTCCATTTTCACGCCTACTGTGCAGATCCCAGCACTTCCCACATCCAATTCATTTCCTCGCATCTGTCGTCCACTAAGGTCTTCCGAGTTTCTACGTGTTGCTTCGGTTGCTGCTTGAAGATTTTCATTTCACCTTGGATGTCGTGGACTGCTGGTCGAGCGGCTGGAGTCCTGAGATAGCCGGCTAAAGCGTTCCCAATTGGTGGATTGCAGGGAGTGATTTTTTCCCAGAGAAATCCGGTACCATTTTTCCGAAGGTGTGGTGGTGAAGTGCGCTACTCCCCGGTAAGGACAATAACGCGTTCGTTCCCCATCACATACACCTGCGGTCCGGAGTTTTGCAAATATCTCGGCAACATTGAAGTTATATTTCACAATGTATACCCTGCCGTTAAAAAGAATGGGCAGTAAATAATACGTTAAATAATGAGAGGCTTAGTTGGCCTGGAGCGGAATCGAACTAGCACCATGGTCGAGGTGACAGACACCGTTACCACTGTGCTATCCGCGCCGTAGTAGTTTTTAATGTCTTGTAACATTTGTTTTGTCTCTTATACACAGTCACTTCTGTTAACTTTCGGTCCGTCGTTCTACACATAGGAGATTTATTGTGGTAGGAGGCAGAAGTGCTGATTTTTAGATGCACAATTCACTTAGTAATAATATCAATTCGAAAACGAACAAATTGATTATGAAAAGCGCATGGCGTTGAGCAATCTCTTGGTGGAGCGCTGTGCTTTCAATTCCGTTATACCATATAGCGTCCGTGATGCATTGTGCACAATGCATACTTGAGGGAAGGGCAAAGTGGACGGAGTACATTGTACAAAATGAATTTACAGTTTAATTGATTTAGGTTAAATAAAACATGGCTGAGAGAAAGGCGAGACGAAAGGCCGACATAGTGTGGTGGTGAACACGTTAGCCTCCGGAAAGGGTAATACCGTGTTCGATCCCCACCGTAGTCACCTGCGGTCCGGAGTTTTTCAAATATCTCAGCATTATTGTGGTTGTATCGTACACCACACCTTACCGTGAAAAATGGTAGTAGAAATAAAAGGGGTTTTATTTTGCGACATGAAGTTCTTGCCGCATTTTTGTATTCAACTGATAGGTTGTCCGACACATGTTGTTTAGCATCTAGGGAGAGATTTTGACTACGATAAGATGGTAAATAAATAAGAGCTTATGCAGTGGTGGTTAGAGGTGCCACGCAAAACACGTGTAGTCGCTGGTTCAATCCCACCACTGGGCTCACCAATGCCCTCCGCACTCGGGCTATGGTACCGTCCTTGTCCGGGAGGATAGCAACACTTACTTGGCCAGATATGCATTCAATCACTTTTGCCTTAATGAAGTAGAGTTCATGGCGCACCAGCCACGCGGAAAGCGTTCGTTTTTGTGGTTGATAACTCACTGAGGGGTTTCAGAGTAGTTAGATGCCCGCAAAGTATGGGTTCATCAGCAGTGTGCTTCAACACAGTGTGTGTTTTGTAAACAGTTACCAAGTCTTATAGGGTGCGTGTGGAGCAGTGGTCGAGGGCGCCTCGCATTACACATGAGGTCGATCCTTTGTCCCAGGGTCACCAAGCGCTCCATTCTTCCGGAGCGACAAATTAGTAGCAGATTAGTGTGGGAGGATAGCAGCACTGGCTCGATACATCAGTAGGCCATCGCGAGTCATTGTAAAGGCCAGATATACATTCAGTAACCTCTAACAATGCTTGATGAAGTCGAATGCATGGCGCATCCCTAAGAGATTGATTGATCAACGCGGAGGGTTTTATCCTTTATCATTTTTACTAAGTCTTATTGTCACAATCTTTCACTGATATTTTAAACATTATGCTCAAAAGAATTTCTTTTGTATTCTGCAGTTCGTAACGTATGCATACATACAATTTGCATTTCTCATGTAGAATTATTTTTTTATTTCTATTTTATTTGACCCAACTTCACGTCTACTGTGCGGATCCCAGCATTTCTCGTATTGACTCATTTCCTCGTATCCATTGTCCACGAAGACCTTTCCAACTTTTACGCATGGCTTTCGGTTGCTGCTTGAGGATTTTCATTCCATTTTGAATGTCGTAGAGTGCTGGTCGTGCAATTCTCGCTGGAGTCCTGAGATAGCCGGGCTGGAGCGTTTCCAATTGGACTGCAGAGAGTGATTTTTCGCCCAGATTCGTCCGGTACCAATTTCCCGGTACAGGAGGGATGAGAGGCTTGGTTGGTCCGGAACGGAATTGAACTAGTACCGTGCTCGTGATGACGGACATCACTACCACTGTGCAATCCGCTCCAGCATGTAGAATTAAGGACATTTCTTAATAACTCGAAAGGCCGACTTTCTATAAACCTCGGCATAGATAGCTGATATATTTATTTATGTGATGTTATAAACTGATCTTCTTAAGCTGACGCGAGATTGGTACAGATCTTCGTTGTCGTTGTCGTTGTTTTTGATGTTATTGATCGATGGCTGACGTTTCGACGACTTCGCCTTCCTCAGAGCCTGACGTATTTTATATAAGGGACCCGCACGTAACATCACGGCTCTGAGGAAGGCGAAGTCGTCGAAACGTCAGCCATCGATCAATAACATCAAAAACAACGACAACGACAACGAAGATCTGTACCAACCTTGCGTCAGCTTAAGAAGATCAGTTTGTAAGATCACATACATAAATAAGGACATTGTTGTAGAAATCGCAGTTCTTACCCACATTCGGCAATTTTCACAGTTGCTGGTTATGCATACAGGGAATTCTTCACTTAAGGCACTTCAAGGAAGAGGTGCATTTTATGAGCAGGTTTCAAATATCCTAAGCAGTAGTGTCTCCTACAATTAATTCTTATTAATTTTAAATCCCAGCATTTCTTGTACTCGATTCACCTTTGTTTTCATCATCTACAAAGGTCGCCGAACGTTTCGCGTCTCGCTTCGGCTGCTGATTGAGGATTTTGTCTTCTTTGTGAAGGTTGTAGAATAGTAATCGAGTTCATTCTTTCTGTAATCTAAGAGATTACGACCTAAGGTGTTCCCACGTCAATTGAGGGAGAGCGTTGGACAGAGGATCGAGCCAGCACGTTGTTTTCTGATGGACTGCATCACTAATCACTGCGCTATCCCTCCTTCCTTCAAGTAGTGTACTTAGTGACTCGCTTTTTTCTTTATAAGCACATATGATATTCTATGCTATTTATTTATCCACAAAAGCGAAAGTTTCGGAGGATTTCGCCTTCTTGAGAGTGTAGAAGGTAAGGTTAACTGAAGCCTAGTCATCCAAACACCTCCATAACCTCAACAGAAAAGCCACGATACCTAGCCTTCAATCGCACTAAAGACGAAACGGCTTCTTGACATTTCATCGCTTTCAGTTAGTCTTGCTCTGAGTACTCCACGTGGAGACCAATCGCACAGAGTTCACATTGCGTCTTAGACTGTTCGGTATATTTCAATCACTGTTACCGATTTCTCTGAGCGGGACCTTCTTAATTAACGTTTTATATGTGTACTTATTTGGCTAGAAATGAAGGGCGGGATAAATGGGACCTTATTCTGGCAAACCTTGCATTATTAAGTGAGATATTTGGTGCTGACCTCCTTGTCATGTTTTATAGCGTGTTTGCAATCGTATTGCTTTGATATGCGCTTAGTAACACCATTTATATCGTTTTCGTGACCTTTGTCCACTACTGCCGCTTTTTTTCCCTGGCGCGTATGGTGCAGTGGTCAGGGGCGCCTTGCAATACATATGAGGTCGATCCCGTGTCCCAGGCTCACCAAGCCTTCCATTCCTCCGGAATCGGCAAATTAGTAGCAGACTAATCTGGGAGGATAGCAGCACTTGCTCGATACATCAGTAGGCCACCGCGAGTCATTGTAAAGGTAAAGCTATCCATTCAATCACCTCCAACGATGCTTAATGAAGCCGAATGCAAGGCCCAGCCTTCAGAGATTCATCAACGCCAAGAGCTTTATCTTTTATCCACTTCCCGCTTTTTAAAACTAAATGAGAAGTCACTAGAGCATGGAAGTACTACCAATTCCAATGTATTGCATATATACGTCCAAGTTGGAGACATCCAGCCACGTTTTACACTGTACAAAGATCTATGATCAAACACGTCAAAGTGGCTGACTAGAAGAAGGGTTTTATGTAGGCCTGACGTCGAGTGACCTATGCTGAGTAATCTGCGTTCTTGGTATATTGTGGAAAAGGTGGCATTATCACTTGTGGGTTTTATAAGAATGTTCCTATTGTGTTTCCACTTCAACACCGTACGACTCCGGCGTTTTGTGCTGTTCATTGCCATCTCTTCAGCTGCATTCGGATACCTGGAAAATCTTTTCTTGTTTTCCTACAGGTGCTCTTCTGCTGTAGACCTTCACAGAAGAGTTTTTTTACTAACTGTCAGTATAGAGACGCCTTCATTCATTATCAGCTTGTTAGAGTTATGCAGGTATTGTACATTTCAGACGAGTTTTCAAATAATGGGAACCTAAGTTAACTTCTCACATAACTGGTATTGGCTATGAAAATAGTACTTCCGGCAGTATGTGTACTGCCTGCTGCTTCTGGTATTGTGTGTACTGCGTGCGCATAGTGAGAGATCTCGAGTTATGGAAGCATCCATCGCTGTCGGTATACACCAAAATTCTGTAGCTGTAGGAACCGACAACCAATTGAGCACAGTTTGAATAATTTGACTTTTTGATAACCAGAATAACTTTTCGATTCTCTGATACCAGTTTCTTCAAGGACATGGGACTTAGAACATGTGGAAACATATTTTAATGGAATTCAGGATGTCGTCTTGAGGTCATTCAGAGAGGTTTTCGGCACCCATTCATTGTAGATCTTCCATACACTTGTGCGTAAAAAGCTTTTGCTGCTTAAAGCTTCCAATAATTTACTATATCGGTGACTTGGGGAAAGAATTGTATCATGGACGTTTCACACACGTGGTCTCTATACCAAGATACATCTAGGATAGAGCACAACTGAGTGACAAATTTGAAGAAGAGCCATGTGTAGATCCCACCCTCTGTTCGCATATGATCTCTAAAAGCTTCTGTTATCTCTAGTTTGTAGTCATCTGCGATTTGATGACTTTTCGCAAAGGTCTTATCATTAATTATGTATATAATAATGTCTTTTTTTTTATCCTTTCTCTTGAACAGTTGTACCATCCGGTGACAAAACTCTGGTTACATTGTTCTGTTTATTGTCTCCTCTTCAACATCATTCCAGTGACTCGTATGAATCGTAATAACATGGTTCTTCCTATGCAACAAGCTCTCACCTAGCCATGCGTAGGAATTACCGGTGTGCAGGCATAGTCACTTCATGGAGCAAATCGTGCATAAGTCTCCTCACTGAAACTGAGCCGTATCTGCAGTTATATAAGGATCACTTTTTTGTACACCAAAATCCCGTAGATGTTGGTATCATTTATGCTGACCTTAAGTAACTTAAGACCATATCAAAGTTCTTCTTGATTGCGATGTACTAGTGGAAAGCAAGTCCACGTCTAATCGGGAATTGGTCAATACCTGGGGTCTGCATATTCTGTTACAGCTTGTATTGTTAATTTCTATTAGTGATTTGGCTTCCTACAACTTGTTTCGTTGGTCGTCCTCTGCGTTGACGATAAAATGAAGCTTAGACTAAAATGAAAGATAGGATCGAACCAACGATAATGTGCATCGCATGACATAGCTGACTGTAGTCCGTACTGTTCAGCATAGAAAAATTGGTTTTAATGCATTTTGATTTTCATATGAGTAAGCTTGAACTAAGCTAGGGCGTCTGTAACGCAGTGATTGGAATGGCCCTACAATACACGTAGGATCGATCCCCTCTCCTCTGGCTGACCCAGCCCTCCATCTCAGAGGTCGGCAAATTGGTACCGCACTTGTCTGGAAGGACACTATCACTGGCTCGATACTCGGTAGGCCACCGTGAGTCATTGTAAAGGTCAGATATGCATTTATTCATTTCGAACGCTTCTTAATGAAGGCGAATGCATGGCGCATCCCTTAATTATTGGTCAACACCGAGAGCTTTATCCTTTTTTTATTAGTACGCCTCTTTTTCTCTAGAGGTGATAGTCACTTTTTAATCGTAAGCTCCAGAAATTGTGCGGAATCAAGTCTTCCTCAAATATCGCTGTGTTTTATACCTATCTGGCAGCCTGTTGCGCATTTTAAATGCGCTGAATAGTTTTTTGGGAAGTAAACTATTCGAAAAGGACGAACCAAAAATACTTTCAGTCCTTCAAGTCTGTTAGCAAAATTCCATAACTGGACGTACCAAATTTTGTGAAGGACACTAGTTTTCGAACAAAAGTTGCTCTATTTCACAGAAAATATAGAGAGGAATTTTCCAGTTTCACTTCAACGTTGTTATAAGATCTATTTTTTCATAAGATATGTGGCACATGATGGAAAGCTTTCCTTGACAAAATAGTTTTCAATGTCCGTAGAGTGTTTTTCATAGGTTCCCTATAAACTAGACAATAATGTCGACTCTTGTGGCGAGGTGTACATGTCGGGCTACCTTAGTGTGGTGCAGAAACCTCAAATCCAAATTTGTTGCGCAAGAAGAAGAGTGTAGTTGCCTTCATGGAGCCTTCTACTTTGAAGACGTGATGAGTCCAACCGTTTTGTTATAAGGTGTATTATAAGATCGATAGAACTAGCTGAGAGTACAAAGCGAAGGACCCGGATGGTGTAGTGGTGAAGTGCGCTGCTCCCCGGTAAGGACAACAGCGCGTGTTCGTTCTCCATTGCATACACCTGTGGTCCGGAGTTTTGCAAATATCTCAGCATTTCATACGAGTTATAATTCGAAACATAACCTGCCATGAAGAAGAAAAAGGCAGTAAATAAAAGAGTTAAGATAAGGTTTATTATTAATGATGTGGTAAGTTATCCCTTATGCGACTTCTTTATTTGGAATTCTCTTCTAGAATACCCTGTAACGAAATAGTTGGCGGCGAAGTGTAGCGGTTCAGATTGGTGTGGAATATTAGCCACGCGGGTCTTTTAGTTGTTGTATTGATCTGCCTGCCTTAAACTTGGGTAATTAAACCGTTTAATACATAAATACGACATTAATAACATAATGGTAACGATAGAGAAGTAATGGTAGAGGAATGACGCGAGTTCAAGCTCTGAGGTGCTAAGGCTTGTAGTAAAGTGAGGTTAACAACGAGACAATGGCATTCGAATATTACTATATCATTAATACAATATTAACAGTAATAATGAATGATTACAAAGAAGTAACCGCTGGTTAGCCGTGAGCGATGCCGCGTAACATTGTGGAAGGGATGGTACATGCCACCGATGTCTTTGGAAACAGAACGCAAGGTTTTTGCTTTATGCAAAGATTTAAGAAGAATCTGAAACATGTAACGGTAAAACGTGAATAAAAAGAGCATCGTATAATGAGTGATCTACTACATCTACCTTAAAAATTGTTCGATTTTATCGACATACCTCTTCTAGATCGTTATCAACTTAATGAATAACTTTTTCATTAACAAGTTCAAAAAGGAAGTTTGTTTGATTCAGATTTATGGCTGCAAGTCTGGGCTCAATGTTATCTCGAATGAGTAACCTTCGTGTTGTTTATGTTACGGCTCCTTCGAAAGATGTTGCCCTTAAGATTGCTAGGTTTGTTGTAGTTTGGGGTTTAGTGGATGTTTTGTTTATTTGTGCTTTTCAAACTGTTTTTACATTTTAAAGATAACTTTTAGGGCGGCAGTGGAGAACAAGGTGGCTGCTTGTGTAAATATCATTCCTGGTGTGACATCTATGTATGTATGTTTTACAGATATTGATTAGAGATCAGGTGTTTCCAGGTAATGCTGATTTAGATATGAATGGGAGGGGAAGCTGCATGAAGATTCCGAAGTGGTCATGATTTTTAAGACGCAAGAGCAGCGGGTTGAGGAGCTCCACAAAGTGAGTCTTCGCGTGTCTCATTTATCGTTAGGAGAGGTAGAAAAACGCTTTTTTTCGAGGTCATTATGGCTAACCACACTTACGATGTGCCAGCTTTTGTTTCGATTGCAGCTGATGCAGTGTCATCCCCATATGCTCAATGGGTCATTGATCAAACCAAATAAAGGCTTTGTTTCACATTGTTCCTTGTATTGTCCGCTTCGTGGTTCAGCCTCTTCTATGTGTTTGCCATGAATTTTTTACTTCATTTTTTTAATATACTTCGTATTTTCATATATATTTGTATGTATATATATATTTATTCGCCTGTCATATTATATTTTTATTATTATTACCATTACATGACCTGTCATTATTGTCTACTGTGCAGATCCCAACACTTCCTGCATTCAATTCATTTTTCTCGTATTCATCGTATTCAGAGGTCTTCGAACATCTTCCATTTTGTATTCTTTCTTGATGAGCTTACGCTAGGTTGATAAATATATTTATTTATTTTCGGGTAACGTTTCGACGCCTTCGTCTTCATCAGAGCCGACGATCAAACCTCGCCTAAGCTCATCAAGAAGGAATACGTATTGATTAGTCACACCAAGGTTAAAGGAAAGTCGGTTTCGAAATATTACATCTTCCATTTCGTTTCGGCTGTTACTTGAGGAATTCGACTTCTGCATAAATGTCGTAAACTGTCGTAGGCTACTGGTCGAGTCAGATCTCCTTGCGATCTTGGAGATAGCCGAGGTAAGGCATTCCCACGTGGACTGGAGGAGAGTAGGCTGCATCACCCATGACTCCGCTATTTCCTCCAAATATAAATGTGTATGTACATTTATATATATATATTACATATATATAAGGGTGCGTGTGGTGCAGTGTTCAGAGGCGCCCTGCAACACACACATGGGATCGACCCCCGCGCCCAATGGCCTTGTACCCTTTGTGTGCTTTTTTTCATCTATAATTCGGTCCTCCGTATTTTATTAGTGCTTTTGATGGTCTTTATCTTGTATATATCTCGTACGATAACCACGATCCGTGGTAGTGACTGAAAATGGGGCAGTAATCAAATGTTGGTCACGATTGATCTTATGCTCGGCACATGACATACGTTACTGGTTTTTCGATAATTAAACTTGTTGACCTAGTTGAGAACTTGATAGTTCTGCGCTATCGATCCATGAGTTTGCGTAAGATTTCTAAAGTGCTGTTTTCATCTTAGGCTTTTTCAGAAACAAATCTTCAAAGAACAAAAATTTATTCATTTACTGTTTTGAAACCAAGTTACGTTCTACGTTCACAGCCAAGCTTGTATTGACAAGGGTATTAACGCAACCGTTGTCTTCTCCTCTGATTCCTTATATGCTCTCAACAACAGCTTTTTTCTTCAGTGTCATAAACGGGGTTTAACCTTTTCACGACAGCATCCATTTCCCTGTGGCAGGCCCATCGGACCGCGTCCCGTCGGGGCGCAACTGAGATGCGCATAGAGGTTAAGATGTACTGTTCCAAACGTGCAGCAGCCTATATATTCAAGTCAGGGTGCATGCTCATGAAAGGGTTAATGGTAAAGGGTGTCTTCTCATCTCTGCCAGTACAATTAAGTCGTGCTGAACCTTCCTGATTTCAGTCCCAAGTCAGATTCATACGCCAGCGTGTTTGTATGTATAAACACAAATTGCCACCCTGGTTCTTCTAGACATGAGTATCCTAGAGCAGTGCAGAACTTGGTACATCAACAATGTGTACGACTAAATCACAACATAGTCATTTATTGCTGACTGCCTATTCCTTTTTACCAGCAGATTGTTATGTGAAATATAGCCATAACGCTGCTGAGATACTTGCCAAACTCCAATCCGTTGGTGTCTGCGGTGGTCATAGATCGATAACACAGCTGAGAGGAAGGCGAGACGAGGTATTCGCATGTGGAGGTGAACGCGTTAGCTTACGGAAGGGGTAAAATTGTGTTCGATCCCCACCGCAGACACCAGCGGTTCGGAGGTTTGCAAACATCTCAGTATCGTTATGGTTGTAATGTGTACGTCTGTTAATTCCATAAAAACAAAGTTTTTCAATCTCTACTATGTTTTGCATAACGTTGCAATATGAGTTTTGTTCACCTAAAACACCATTACTATAATTGTCTTCTTTAATATTTACTACGTTGTACACAATATCCTTAACAGAGACGACAGTAGGAAAAGTGGTTATCGAAGAAATCTCCTGTAAACTACTTGTAAAATTCTAGAAGATCCCGATGAATTCCACTACTTCTAAGTGGTAGCTATGTCAACCTTTTACTCCAACCAATAATATTCTAATAGAGCCCCACAATGTCTAAGCTAATGCCGAATATTTTGGCAGGTTGTCAAATGCGATTAAAGTGAGGAACTGTTTGGTAGTAAACAAAATATCTTAATATGTAGAGTGCTGACTGCTGAAACACAACGCTTATGAAGAAGCCCGTTTATGAAAATGGAACGTGAAAGACAAAGAACATACAATAATGTCAAGTGTTTCGGATAGATCTCCAGAAATATGGATTCTGCTCAAATCGACGCCGGAAGTTGTTATACCATTCCTGTAGCGCCGAGACAGGAATGTAATCAGCAAAGCCTGAACATAGAATTATTCAACCTGTACATAGAGCATAAAGGGTAAAGCTCTCAGCGTTGATCAATCTCTTAGAAATGCGTCATGCATTCGATTTCATCGTTTGGAGATGACTGAATGCATATCTGGCCTTTACAATCAACCGCGGTGGCCTACCGATGTATCGAGTTAGTGCTGCTATCCTCCCAGAAAAGTTTGGAACCAACCTGCCGACCCCGGAGGGATGGAAGGCTCGGTAGGTCAGGGATTCGATCCCATGTGCATTGCAGGGCGCCTCCTACCACTGCGCCATATGCGCCTTTTATTCAACACATGTACATTAGAATGAACGGTAAACACCTTCATTTTGAACAGAGGTCAATCGTGCACAAACCTTGACCATCGGATCTCGCCAATCTGGTTGTGTACGACTCAACATGGTTTACTAAATGCCGCAATACGGTTTCAGCAAATTCTCCTAACGTTGACTAAAAGAACTGGTTTTAATTCCCAAATGTATGTACTAACTAGTGCTATTGCAATAAGAGCGTCATAAGTATCTGTCAAGTTATTATCGAGAAGCATGATTTCTTAAATAAAGCAGAAATGCCTACATATACCAATGTCGCCAACCCAACGACATCGTTTAAACACCACAAAATTCGATTTTTGTGTCATAAATCAGCAAAAATAAGGCACATGAAGTTAGAATAATGACAGTGTACACTTGCTACCTACCTGTTGGCTGGCTTGAGTGCCATCAGCTGCTTCTCTTCCTTCAATAGCTGCAAGTGGTTCGACCATTAACCCAACTTGCACTGAGCCTATCGCACTAACACTCATACCGTCGCTAAATATGCCCGTGTGACGAACCTCTGACAGATGCAGCTAAAAAAGTGATGTTAAGATTGTTATCAAGCTCCAATCGGAGTCACAATATTTCAATTTTTACCTACTGCTTATTCCTTTTTTTAATTTTGATTATTACAATCCCAAGGACTCATGTAGCCCAGTGGTCGGAGGCGCCCTGCAATACACATGGGGTCACTCTCCACACCCAAGGCTCACCAAGCTCTCCGTCTTTCCGGACTCAGCAAATTGGTAGCAGACCTGCTTGCAAGGATTGAAGCACTGGTTCGATAGATACATCGGCAGACCACCGCGTCATTGTTAATGCCAGACATGCATTCAATCACCTTGGAACGATATTTAATGGAGTCGAATGCATGGTACATCCCTCAGAGATTGATCGACGGCGAGAGCTTTATTCCTTATTATCCTTTTATTACAATTTTAATTTCTTTTATCACACATATGCCTCCGATGAATATTTTGCACAACGATGGAATTATCGAAAGCTCAATGAAACTGTAATGCATCAGTTTTATTTGTGGCCACCAAATACTCCTTGGTTCTTCTGTTTCATTTTGCTATTTTGCTATTTGTGCTAAGCTTACATCAACCTCAACGATGTCCTTATTGTCCGTAACCAAATTATACGCATAGTCATCATTAAACTCAGAAGAATGAACTATTAGAAAACACTATACGACATGTCATTAAATTTATTTCATCACAGCTGGGAATATTCTCAAAAAGAAACTACTACAAAGAAAACTTTGGAGTTACTAGTCGCGGTATCCCTCCCAACGGTATTACCGCTTCATCGTGGCTAGGTGTTCCTGGGTGTCGGGCTGCAATGTACATCAGGGGCATTCATCCCCTTGGCAAGCTGAAGAGTCTGGCGCTTCCATCAGGAAGCCTAGCTAAGAGTAAACCGATACTAGGATCCACCACCGTCCTGGTACCAAACCAGTTGCATGGTGGCAAATCTCCTTCCGATCCACAAGGACCGCGACGGCCTGCGGTGGTGACGACTTGGGGCAGACTTTGGCCAGGCTGACCTTCAGACTCCAGGGAAGAAGAATGGATAAACAAGCAAAACTTCGAAAAATGGAGGATATGCTGGGGCCTAGACAACCGTTGGGACGGGAAATCCAAGTACAAGTCCAACTCATGGTATCAAGATATGTATAAACAGCCACATTCTCGTACTTCTCGTATACGGTGGTTACACTTCTGGTGATGTCGGAATACAAAACAGGTAGCAAGTAAATATCTAAGGAATCAGTTGAGGGAAAGGCGAGACAAAAGACTCGAATGTAGTGAACGCGTCAGCTCCCGGAAATGGTAACAGGGGGCTCGGCTCCCACAGCAGCCACCTGCGGCCCGGAGTTTTCCAAATATCCGAGCATTATTGTGGTTATGCTCCACATAATACCTTGCCGTTAAAAATTGTAGTAGGCAACAAATAAAAAGTTAATATATATAGCCCATAAAAAGTGTCATTGTAGGCCTGGTGATTTGGACGATGAACGATACGGTAATTAACAGGATAAAAACTCCCCTGTGCTATTTTGAAGATCACGCTAGGCTTCACATTGGATATGAAACCCAGATAATTCCATCCGGTATCCTGTACCTCAGCTGACGGCCATCGAACGTACACTGGAATACTTACAGCTCAGACAAAACTAACTCACATGATTTCAGCATGATCGCTAATGAAAAGAAACCAAGAAGATACAATACAACATAATCCACTCTGAACATCTCCTTACCTGAGCCACCCAGCCCATCAGGAAAAGGGTGCAATCCTGTCATGAAGACAACCACGTGGTTGACACCGGACGCATTCTCGATCTCACACAAGAACTCCCTCTCACCAACTTGCACGAAATGGGATGGCTACAAAACGCACCTTATCGATATACGATTGAACTTAATGCTTAACTATCATATTGCTTCACTACGACAGAACATGACCCACGTAATTCAAATATCACTGAAGACCCTCTCATACGTATGGCCAAACCTGCCCTCAACTCAGTTCAACTACCTATACTCACCGCCCTTCCAGCTGCTATTAAGCCGAACACCTCATTCATTAAATACCTGAAACAGATCCCCTTCTTTAATGGTTCAGCATCGAATCCCACTATCTGTTATAGGACTACGTACAACGCTTACTAAGTTGCACACAAATCGGAAGGAAACATGCTACCATTGTAATTTTATTCAGCCCAACTTTAATAATTAATTCCACTAAAACACAATTATGATGAAACTCCTTCAAACAGGGGTGGCTAAGCCTCAGGAAATTAATAATGAGGATATTACGAAATAATTTATCGGAGCTATACATAGGATGACGAGAGAAATTTGCGCGGAATACAGCTTTCGCAGTGTTATGAAGACAAAACAAAAAAAGGTAACAAAACAGATCACTCAGCACTGTGTAATAGCACAACACGTACAAAACATAACGCTGTCAAAAGAGATCAGATTAGTATCTGCCGCCACCTTGAGCATTAGCCCACTGCTGTTGCCCAGACGGTTGACCAGCTCCCCATCCTCCTGACTGCTGACCCCAACCGCCACTTTGGCCACCCCAACCTCCGCTCGACTGCTGTCCCCATCCTGCTTGATCACCCCAGCCTTGCTGCGCTCCATATCCTCCATATCCGCCTTGCTGTCCGTATCCGCCGCCTTGTGGGCCACCATAACCTGAGTGAAACGAGGATGAAGTTGTAACAAAGATATCCAGTCCACATAATAAAAACCGAAGAAAAAGCAACAAAAGCAGCTATTTTACCATAACCACCCTGCTGTCCCCAACCTCCACGACCTGCTCCGCCTTGTTGACTTCCCCAACCAGCTCCTGGCCCGCCGTGTCCACCACGTACATCTCCACGTGAACGACCTAAGCGATCAATACGATCTCGATTGCTTTGTGCCTAAACGAATAATTTCATGTTTGCGTTTAAAAACCTGTTAAGAATCCATAGAAATGCCTACTTTGTTCATCTCATCTTTCGAGAGTCCTTTCTTGACGTCGCACCGAAAGCCATTGATCATATGACTGCGAAGAAGAACGCACTGATCGACAGGGTCGTAGTCGTCAAACGTAACAAAGCCGAAACCTCGCGGTTTGTTGGTGACTTTGTCAAGAATTATTTCGGACTAAATCGAAGAACTCATTGATTACGTCGTTTTCTTGCTCAGCAATCGCGAGGTTTTTAAACAGCATACATTTACTTCCATAAAGAAAACACAATACAATACAACGCTAGCTGACGTTTCGGCAGTATCGCCTTCTTCAGAGCCTTCAGAGCTGTTCAGAAACCTCGCGATTGCTGAGCAAGAAAACGACACATTCATTGATTACGTTACCTACTAAAACCAATGAAATGTTCATACCTTTACTACATTGCCGAATTTGCCGAAATATTCGGAAAACATCTCTTCTGTATGGTCCTCACGGACACCACTAACGTAGAGGCGCTTCGTGGATACATTCGATTCATTTCTGTTCTTATCGTCTCTCGGTACAGCTCGTTTCGGATCCACAGTTTTCCCATCGATCACGTGAGGGCGAGCGGCCATCGCAGCATCCACCTTAGTTAGAAATCCATTGTCTGCGGAAAAAATAGGAAGTAAAAATCTATGCAACCGAACCAACATTTGCTTTAGTAGCGAAAGTAACAAATCCGAATCCTCTTGAGCGTTTGGTGTTCGGGTCACGCATCACGATTATATCAGTCAACTCTCCAAACTGCGAATAAAACTCTCGCATGACTTCGTCCGTCGTATTGCCGGTGAGTCCACCAACAAAGATCTTGCGGAAGTTCTCCGGCTCGGCATCTCCAGCAGCATTGCCATTCTAAAAAGCTTGTCATTCTTGTGTGACTTTAAACGATCTCCTACCAAACTTACCCTACAGCCCCGGACGCATCCACGAGAAAAATAATAAATTAAAACTCAAATAAACCTTACATGTCCTTCGTCAGCCATAGCGTCAGTCTTAACAACTCCTAGAGTTACTTCTTAATCGACACGATTCAACTAGCTTAGCTTACTTAGCTGGCTAGGTACGTACAGTAATGATGAATAATCACTACCAGATCGACTACCTAAATTCATTGACGGAATTAGTACCTCGTGTAGGATGAACACCTAGATGTATGCCTATCCTAGGACAGCGAGCAGCCATGGCTAAACGGTCTAAACTAAGGTACAGTACATGGAGGCAGCACTACCTAGACAGTCCTGAACACACCACGGAGTTATAACAGAGATCCAACCCATGAATAATTAAAACGCCCACCTTGCAGAGAACCACCGGTAACCGCCACGCAGCCCAGCACGCAACTAAAGAACGCACGCTTCTCCGAGACGCGCGTGCGCTGCGGCCGCGATCGTGCTGGGACCGACACTAGTCTCCTCAACGGGCGGCAAGTTCGAATGGTTGTTGAGCTACTTATCGCTGTGGGTTGCACTTTTTCCTCTCACATGGGGACCACACGAGTCGCGTCGTTCCCCATGCAGTTGCTTTTCAGTGCGTTGCTTCAGAGTTTTTTCCTTGTCAAATTTCGCTGCATTCACTCGGTAGCTTACCGAATACAGAACGTGGTACCAAGGGTTGGCACGGGAGAGCTACCGTCATACCTGATGTGGTGATTCGTTGGCCCAGTGTAGCACCCAACACATTTCCTTGGCAGATGATTTGTTTCTTCCAGGACATGATGAGACGATGGCAGAGAAACACTACCAGAGTGAAGATACTTGAATGCTTGAATGTACCGTCTTCACTGGTTGTGCGGGCCCTAGCATAATCTCCACTTTTTTGGAGTTTTGCTGGTTTATCCACTATGTTTCCTTGGAGTCCCGAGGTCACCTGGGCCAAAGTCTGCCCAGATCGTCACCACCACAGGCAGTCGCCGCTCTTGTGGATCAAGCGGAGGGTTGCCACCATGCGACTAGTTTGATACCAGGACGGTCATGGAGTGAGTATAACTCAAAATTTTTTGTATCGTGACTTCGTTGATTCCTTTCTCGCTGTAATACAGGTAGTAAGCCGCCATTAGGTCGTTGCAAGTCAACGAGGCGTAGCAGATTTTCATGATCTTCCGCATCATTGGCTTCTTTGTGTTGCATCGTAGGTGGGTGACGTTGAGTTCACGCACTGGCGTGTCTGGAGCTAGTTCAGTTCAAGTTCAATCTTTGAATTCGAATTTCGTGTTGTATTATAAGTGCGAAGAATGGCTGCAATGTTAAGAAAGCTGTCACATCAGTTACATCAACGTCGTGATGGATGAAACACAGATAAAGCAAACAACCGAAGGACGGTGATGGTGCGGTAAAATAACAATGTTAAACGCAGGAGGAAGAGAGCGGATATATGGTTACAATCAGCACGTGGTAACGTTACTAACACAATGCTAACCTTCTATTTGCTGCCTGATATAATTTTTCAGGGCAGGGTATGATGTGAAATGTTGCAACAGCGATGCTGAGATATTCGCAAAAGTTGCGTCGCGGGCCAGATCGAACCACAGTTACCCTTTCCGGAGGCTCGCATATTACACATTGCACCACAGAGGCCTTTGCTTTGCGTTTCTCGCAGTTGGTTGTCTACTTAACGTTGCCATCGGCAAGGCAGCACAATAACACACGGGTCGTTCTATGAGTATTCTTTTTATGAGAAGGTCTTCAGCTACTAAAGTTCTCTAGTTATCGACAAACTGTCTCTGTTATCGGTGACTATCATCCTTCACTCCGTAATTGTGGACATGTGTTTGAATGAAATAGAACCAGTCTCTCTGGCACAAGAAGAATAACGCAGAACTGTTAGAACTATTCAAGGTTTCTTTTCCTGGCAGAAAGTTAATCGAATGCTCCAAGGAATAAAAGAGGTGTGATGATGTTGAAATAGAAAAATAAAGTAGACGTTATTGTGATGGCTGACAAACACAATTCAACGGAGTGCACGAACTCATCGGGGATGCTGGTGGTCGGAAGCAAGCTTTTGCCAACAGCCTTATCTTTGAATATAGGATAAGTTTAGCAAGTTTGCAACAGACCCAAAACTGGACGTATTCCTACTTGGATAACACCTAGATTGGGGTATTATCCGTTAACGGATTGGCGACAACATGAGGCCCATACAGCTTATGCGTTTCAGTACAAACGTGCTATCAGTTATATACGAATAATCTTCTCGTTAGTTTATTTTGCCGCGCAAAGATTTTAGCTACACTTTTTATGTCCAGTCGGTAGCCAGTCCAACAGTTGTTGTGGCGTACGTCTACGAAAGGATGCTCGATTTCACAATCTTCAAAAAAATTTTATAGTATTCAATGTTTACAATTGACGTGGTGATTAATAAGACGATCCGAATACAAATATTTGTTGCATTGGCTACGTCTAATCATTATTTAGTTAGCACTCTAGCAGATTTGGCACCATAACGTCCATCTAATTTGTCCCGAGAGCCAGCATAGCATTTTCGCTTCTTACGAGGACGTACTAATGGGTGCGCGGGTGTGCTCTGGTTTATCTGGATTGTGTTCTACGAACCAAGTCGGCCAAAAGCATCCAATGGATTGACAGGGAAGTATGTGGGATGCGGTTAGGAGTTACGTCCAATAAATGAACTCTTCGTCTGCATTAGAAAACACCGGCGAACTACCCGTGACTGTATTCACTCCTACGTTCCGAGCTTGACGAGTTATACGTAGGTATCAAACGCTAAGCACAGTAAAATATATGGCTGTTATTCCCCTGACTCCGATAGAGCCCATGTTGCGGCAGTGTTAGAACGAGTGCGAGAAAGCTGCTATAATCGGGGTCATTCTAGGCTCCCTAAATCTTGAATGACTAGGGTGACGATCTTTACCCACAGTGTACTCACACTGGTATCTGAGTCCTCGTTATAGGACTCGATCATGAAGGGAAGAAGGATAAGGTATGTCGCCATTAGATTGGCTGACGACTAGAAGGCACCACACATTCAACGCATCCTATGATACGGGAAAAGAATTGTTCCTCAGAACATGCGATCGTAAAGGAGTCGGCGGCATCGGCGTTCTCGTCAACACGAGTTCGTCCATGAACATTGGTTCATTCGAACAACTGACAACCCGAATTGTACGTTTACGATTGAAGAGATGTGGATCAATACCGGCTTTGACAATCTTGGTCGTTTACGCACCTACATCAAGTTATGACGAGGACGAATTGAAGCGCTCCTTCGAAATACGAGCTTCGATGAAGTGTTTCGGAGAAGGGTTATGTTTTGCTAGATTCAGGAAATTGCAATTTGATCATGTTAAAATATATTGATTCTTTTGGTTTTTATTGCAATTAATGAATCTAACTATAAGCTGAAATATTCTGGTTTAAAATGGAAAGCGCTCATTATTTTCTTATCCTATGATTACTATGATTCCATTGAAAACGAAGGACGCCGTTCTGTACACGAAACTGTGGAAAATAAGGTGGGCGGACACGTAATGCGTATGGACGACGGCCGATGGACAAGAGCCGTTAGTGACTGGATCCTTCCGAATGTCAAACATACTGCAGGAAGACGATGAATCCGATGGCCAGTTCTTCACGACAACTCTGGGAAGAGAATATGATGTTCGTTAAGTCCCTAGAGCGAGTAGAACTCATTGGACTATTTTGGAACACGATAGGGAATAATGGAAGATTTAATGGAGCCGGCTTGATTCACTCGAGAATCAATGGAACGAGAAGTTAAATTTAACACACTTGTTCCTTCAATTTCGCACTATTTCTACACTCTCACAACAGATCTTCGACATCGTACTTGCATCTCATGTGGGATGGATTGGCAGAATGTCTTTTTCCAATAGTAAGGGGCATGGGAGGCCCGTCGATACAGAGGTTTTTACCAGCCCCGTAAACTTTTATGCATTTTCTGTTGATAAGTTCTACGACTGGCCTGATCTTGTGTAGCCTCTCTCTTCCAATATATCGCGCATTATTCGACAAATAAAGGAGACTCGACAGTTCTGTCTCTTAACAAAACTTAGACATAGGGAATTGCGTGTATAAGCAGCACCTCTATGCCAATAATACCTCAGCCTTGGCACTTTAACGTTTTTTATGCTAAGGGAAATACCGAAGAATTTGGTAGACTCATCAAGCCTTAGGCGACGAAGGTGGTTTTCAAATATAAAAAAACTTGGAGGAAACGGTAGTTTCTCCACTAATTAATAATGGAGCAATTGAAAACTTTATAACCATAATGTAGCTGAGATATATGCAAAACTCCGGACCGCTGGGGTCTGCGGTGGGGACCGAACACGTTATTACCTCTTCCAGGGAGTAATGCGTTCACCATCACACCATACGATTCCTTCGTTTCGCCTGTCTCTCGGCTAGTTCTATCGATCAGTGCCATCACCAATCACTCACCCGTAGGCGGGATTGATCCGGAGAGCAAAAATCGGCACGGACCCTGTTAAGCTGAAGCTATGGCATAAATCACAATATCGTCAATTTTTATTTACTACGCACTAATTTTTAGTGGCAGGATATTATGTGAAATATAAGCATTATGTAGCTGAGATATTTGCAAAACTCTGGACCGCTAGTGTCTGTGTTGAGGACAGAACGTGTTATTACGCTTTCCAGGGGCTAACGTGTTCACCACCACACCATGTTGGTCCTTTGTTTCGCCTTTCTCTTATCCGCGTTTTATAGGCGATGTCAGTAATAACCTGTTAAGGGTTTTATTATAACGAGGATATCCCTTATAATATCCTATCCTCGCTTGACCGGCAGATAAATAAAGACCAGAGACTACATGCTGCTTGTCGAAGGACGTAAAACTTGTGCAGTATATCATTGCATGTTGCCATCATGTGGAATTGGTACCGGAAAACTTCTATACCAATCCTATCGGCCCCACAATCCTCATCTCGGACCCAAATCCCTGTTGGTAAAGAAGTTGTGATAGAAATAACGAAGAGAGGCACAGCTCTAGGACTCTATAAAACTACCTCAGACATTCTTCGAGGTGGAGGTCACACGACATCTTCCCTACAAGAAGAGAAAATTCCAAACCAACTGAGGCTTTCGTGCACGCTCATGGTATCTAAGAAGAGTGGTCGAAGGGATGTTCGTAACTACCATACAATAAACTTGTTGAATGTATCTACGTGCTGCTCAACAAGATTATCCTTTTGGGCACATCGAAAACGCTGGATTATGCACCACCAGCCGAGCAAAGAGGATTTGGAGGGAGATTCTGCTGCTTGGACCACATCCAAACCATATCACAGGTCGTAAAAGTTTGTCGAGAGTAGCGTCTTCTCCTTGTTCTAACCTTTATCCATTACGAGGAAGCGTCTGATATCGGAGAAAGGAATGTACTCCTAACAGCGCTTGTCGACCAAGAGGGCTTACTCCTTTTGTATACGAGCACCTACTGATTGCAGTCGAAAGTGCTTTACAAATAAACACTTTTTTTATCGTCCATAGGGAAGGGAGTTTGACCAGGTGAAACCATATCGCCAAGGATGTTTACTTGCGCACTTCAGTAGATAATGAAATAAGACGATTGGAACGGGAAGAGCATGCGTATTGATGGAAAATTGGCACTAAGTTTTCATTTCGCGGACGACATCGTAATTTTTTCGAGGAATACCAGTGAAGCGGAGACGATGCTCAATGAATTTCAACGAAGCGGAAAGAAAAAGATTATACTGCGCATAAATAGAACGAAAACGCAGCTCATGAGGAATCCATGGTGCAAAGGCTAACAAATCGAACAGGATGGTTCCTTGATTACAGAGACCATCACGGACGTGTACTTGAGACACTTAATAAATATGGAGAACAACATGAAGTAGGAATTAGACAGATGAAGGAGAGCAGTGTAAAGGTCACATAATAAGAAGAACAAATGATGGATGGACGAAAAGACCAGTGCAGTGGATTCCAAGAGAAAACAGGTGTCCTCTTGGAAGATCACCTAAACGATGGGCGAACGTGTTAGTGGCTAGCGTCAGCCATTTGCATTAGCAAATGGAAAAGATTTTAGGAGTTCGAAATATATCTGGCGGGCGTCACAATGTTCGAAGCGGTTCACTGCAATGGACGACGATTTCGCGAGAGAAACAAATGGAGGTTATGCTGGGTTCGAACAGCCAGTGAGGGCAGGCCATCAAGGCATCCAAGTAAGTGAATAAGATATTCTCGGTATAGTTACCGACCATGGGCTTAAGTAGCTTCAGTTTCTTCACCTTCCTTACACCAGTTGTTTCACCCAGCATCACCTGTATCACCTGTATCATCTGTAGTCCCATTGATCGTCGAGTGACTCGGGCAGCCGCCAGTAAATCTTCCATTTTTCCCTGTCGCGTGCAAGAGTAGCCCAGTGGGTTCTGCTCGCTCTAGCCACTCGTCGAGCATCATATCTTTCTTCAAGGCTCTTTGTGAAGAACGCTGACCATCGGGTCGGTGGTCTTCCTGCACTATATTTCACATCCCGAGGAATCCAGTCAACAGTCGCTCTTCTCCATCGGTTGTCATTCATACGCATTACGTGTCCAGCCCGCCTTATCTTCGACTGTTTGGCGTACAGAACGGCATCTTTGACTTTTGATCGTTGGCGCAGGTCGGAGTTTCAGATCCCACTCCTTACTTGTGTGAAATGGGATACTCCTAGCATCGTATTTTCTACTGCGCGTCCGATAACGCTGAGTGATCTTTCATTCTGCTTATGCGGCGACCAAGTTTCTGACGCATACGTTAGGGCAGGAAGTACCGTTGAGTCGAAAAGGTGGGCATGGAGTCGGGTGTACTTTGTTCTCTTCACTACATCCTCGATACTCTTGAAAGCTCCACAACCCACTCGTTTCCTTCTGCTCAGCTCTGGAGTTAAGTCGTTCACCATATTGATTTCCCGACCAAGATAGATATAATTGGAGCACTCGGAGATACTCGTTCCGTTGAGCGTGAATGGGGCATGCGAAACCAAGCCATTATTCATGAACATCGTTTTTGTGAGATTTAGTCGAACACCAATCTTTCCACATGTTTTATCAAAGTCGACAAGCATACGTTCCGCTTGGCTAATGTTTGGTGTTATAAGGGAGATGTCATCGGCAAAGCGAAGATGATGTAACTACCGAGCATCGATTTTCACTCCCATATTATTCCATTCCAATGTTCGCATGACGTTCTGGAGAGTGCCGTTAAATAATTTTGTCGAGATGGTACAGCCTTGCCTAACTCCTCTTTCAACTCCTCCTTCAATGTTAATAACGTTGTAGAATGGTGATAACTTGGCTGTGAAATTTTTGTAAAGCTCACGAAGAATCTTTGCGCACTGAGTAGGGACTCCTTGACTATCAAGGGCTTCCAAGACTGCTTCTATTTCAACTGAATCAAAGGCCTTCTGTAAATCGATGGAAGTGAGACAGAGCGGTCTTCTGTACTCTCACGGTACTTCTATGAGCCGTGTTACCGTGTGGATGACGTCTATCGTATTAAATCCTTTTCGAAACTCTGCTTGTTCACATGGCTGTCCTTCGTCTAGTTTTCTGTCAATCCTGTTTAGGATGAGTTGAGTGAAAAGTTTCTAGACAACAGACAGTGAGCAGATTGGGCGATAGTTGCCGATATCGTGTAGGTCACCCGTCTTGAGCAATAACACGGTTTTTGGCTGGTCTTCCACTGAGGAGTGACTCTGCATTCAAACAGGTAATCTGTGAAGAGCCTAGCCAGTGTGTTTAGGAGGGCTGGCGGAAGGTTCTTCAGGTGTTCTGGTCTTATGCTGTCCAGACCTGGTGCTGTTCGATTTTTCACCGACTAAATGGCATGTCGGATTTCGGAATGGAGAACCGGTGGTACAACATATCCATCCTCCTTTATTTCATATGACGGAAGGTGGACGTGGGTATCGAAGAGATCTGAGTAGTATTCGTGAATGATTTTCTCCACTACCTTTCTGGACGCTATAACTGTTCCGTCTGGGCGCCGGAGAACAATCATTTTGGCATTGTAATTGGCGAAGCTTCGGTGGGCTTTGCGAATGCTTTTTCCAGCATCTGCAGAGTCGGCCATTACTGCTGCTCTTCTCTCTCTAAGATCTCTTTTATCGCCTTTCTGCATTGCTTTGCAAGTTCAGAGGTTAGTTCGCTGTTGCGCGCAGATCGTGCAATTCCATGCTCTCGAGTGTTTCTGGAGACAGATGTCTCTTGGTGACTTTCGAACTCTCAGCTTTCATAGCACTAGCGTGAAGATGTTGAATGAGCCGATCGTATTCTTCGTCGATGTTACCGACAACGGCATCTTCCCAGCAGTCGACTAATGAATTGAAAAAATCCCAGTTTACGGTGGTTCTGGGACTTCGGTTTTGGAATTTAGCGGCTTTTTCTCCTTTCCGCGAGAAATAGAATCTTGCACGAAAGAAACGGTGGTCTGATCCCATGTAGATTTTGGGATAACAGCGACCTCGGTTAAGCAAAACTTTCTATTTACTATGATGTGGTCTATTTCATTATGGTACTCTCCATTGGGAGACTCCCACGTCCAGCGCTGAGGGAGAGGCTTCTGGAATTGCGAGTTACCATGGACTCTCTTGGTCGCCATGATGAACTCAAATAGCCGTTCACCCTGTTCGTTCCATTCTAATCTGTGGATCACAATGTAACGTTCCTGAGACGTTCTTCTTGGTCCAATCTTGGCGTTGAAGTCTCCAATGATGACCTTGAAGAATGTGTGGTCTTCTCTGTAGAACTTCTCCAAGTCCATATAGAACGCTTCGATTTCTTTTTCGTCATAGTTTGATGTCGGCGCGTAAACGTCGAAGATTGTCAAAGCCAGAATTGATGCACGTCTTCTTAATCGTAAACATCCGATTCGGGTGAATCGATGTTCATGGAGAAACTCGTGTTGACGAGAACGCTGATGCCGCCGACTCCTCTACTGTCGTATGTTACGAAGAACAGTTCTTTTCCGGTGTCATAGACGGCATTGAAAGGCTGGCGTCTTCTCGTCTCGGCCAGGCCGATGACGTCGTACTTTATCCTTCATGCTTGGATGAGCAAGTCTTCTATCTTGGACTCGGATGCAAGTGTACTTGCATTGTAGGTACAGATCGTCACCATAGTTCTTTGAAATCCAGGCAGCTTCCATTGGTCCTGAGATTTCAGCAGCCTTTCTGTACTCGTCCTCCCAACGCTGAGAAATTGGAGGCTCTTTTGGGGTCAAGGAAATGAGGCTCGTTTGTTTCACTATTTTTAGCTTTTTGATACCCACATATAGCTTGCTGGGCTCCGAACGAATGGGCTGGGTATACTCCTGGGCGGCTTGCCAGGCTTTCCCAAAGTGGACATTGAGCTTATTTGTTGGAGGCGACTCCTAACCGCCTCCCAGATACTTCCCTGTCACTTGATTGCAGCTTTTGGCCGAATTGACTCGTAGAATGCAATCCGCATGAGCGAAAACATGCACACATCAATATATGAATACTCCTCGCAAATGCAAAATGTATGTGCCAAATCGGCGTAGCAAAAACGGGAAGTGCATTCCCTGGATCCGCCTGCAACTTAGGGAAGTAAAGGTCGCTTTTGGTCCGCGATTAACCCCCTATCCGCCACCTGGGGACGCGCTAGCCTCGCGGTTAACCGGCTCGAGATCCCTCATATGAGGGAGGTCCGTGGTTCACCCAGCATAGCCAGGGAAAAGCTGAATTGCACTCATTAGAGTTCACAAAAAAAAAGAAATCACTGGGACGAGTTTGGTCCTCATGAGTTCGCGACGACATCCCTGCTTGTTGAACAGGTGGTAACACGGAGTGTTTTTCTTGTTCTTGAACATTGGAAATTGACGCCTAATTGCACGTCTTGATAGTAGCGCGGTGAAAGATTGAAGAGCAGGTACATCATTGTTTTTAAACATAGTGTACCTTTTCTCTTTACTTATAGGTATTTCTTGTACACTTTGTAGTTTTTAGAGTTTAACTCCTCCACTTAGTATTTAGAGTCTCAATAGATTACAGGCTCCAGACCTCACAAATCTTGTGACTGCAATTAAAGAGTTTATACAGTTTCAAAAAATTTTGTAGTAATAGCGAACACAGCGTTGCCGTTCCTTCATTTTTAGGCGGTTTCTCCAAGCACGTGGAAAGACTCATTTCGAAAATAACTCAAATACACCCGCATTTTGAGCCACCAGTCACGAGGGACATTATAAAAATGTCTTTCATGCTTTAACCAGACATGTCTAAATAAGTAAGTGGTGAAAAACTCTTATTTAATAAACGATAGGGGCGTGTAAGCGTAGTGATTTGAAAAGCCCTGTAATACAAACGTTGTAATTGGTTCGATCATGAGCTCAAGGGTTTTTAAGCCTATCTCTCCGGAGTCGGCAAACAGGTACCAGACTTTTCTGGGAGGGTAGCATCATTGAATTGACGGATCGGTAGCTCATCGCGTTGTCATTGTATCGCCCAGATATGCATTCATTGACCTCTGCGGTGCTTGGTGAAGTCATATGCGGTAATGCAGTCCTCCAAAGATAGATCCACGCTGAATGCTTTGTCCCCTATCCTTTGTGATTAACTATGGCAAAGGAGGCGCTGTGAATATAATAATGTCTCTTTTGGTTTCGAATCTCGGCACCAGTACTCCGATTCTATCCAACCTCCAATCACACTTTCTTCAACCTCTGTAGCGTGGCCTACGTGGACAGTTTTTTCATGTTTATCATGCTCATGCGAATTATGTAGATTCCCTTGTGGACCAAACTTTCAGCAAGTTCCTCATACGCAATTGTCAGTGTGCAGATGCATCCATGAACGAGGGACCTCAAACCGTCGAACCAGTCACAATTCTAGTTCCAGAATAAGCTGTGCAGTGTAAGCGCCATAATTCTATATACCTTATAAAAATAAAAACGATGCTTAAGAAGGGCAGGTCTAGAGGAATCGGTAGCGATAGTTGAAATACCACCGAATACTCTTTGTCGTCAGTTAGTTCGTAACCGCCTGTATGACTGTCTGTGTGAAACAACAAATTGCGTAATTTGCCCTTACGGCAGGGACGGTGATTGCATGAGTTCAGGTACGATATACCTGGTCTCTTGTAATAATTGTGGAGATGAATATATTGGCGAAACGGGCAGACCTTTGTGTATCCGTATAAAAGAACACCTAGATGGCAAACGAAAACTAAGACGAAGTACCCCACTAGGCACGCATAGGATACAAAAGCATAGCGGAGACGATTTTGAAGTAAAAGTCAATATCCTTGCACAGGAGTCCAAAACACCAGCGCGAAAACTCCTTGAGGCTTTTTGGATCAATGCCAAAAACCCTACAATGAATAGCAGCGATGAATGTCCGGAGGTCATACGCGACCTGACCCCGCATGTTCGAATCGATTTCTGATGTAGGAAGGTGCAGCCATCAACCACATGCGACTATAATCAGCTGTTCTAAACTTCCTCATTGGAAGTCACGAAAAAGCGGTGGGTTTTTTCGAGAAGGTCATGTAATTACCGGAGAGTTCTTCGTCTTTTTGTAAGTGTCATTGAAGCGTTTGGCCTAGTAGATTGTATATCAGCATACCGTGTGATTACCAAAGAGTCTTTCGTCTTTTTGTAAGTGTTATTGAAGCGTTTGGCCTAGCTTTTCGAGAAGTTGTTGATCGTGTAATTACCAAAGAGTCTTTCGTCTTTTTGTAAGTGTTATTGAAGCGTTTGGCCTAGTAGATTGCATATCAGCATACCCTTCCAGGCTCCGAAGAAGGCGATACTGCCGAATCGTCAGCTAGCGTTGTATTGTATTGTGTTTTTCTATGGAAGTAAATTTATGCCGTTTGAAAACCTCGCGATTGATGGACAAGAAAACGACGCATTCTATATACCTTGTTTCATTGATAATCTAACAGGAGATTGTTAGCAAATATTTATTCGGCTAAAGTTTCGACATTTTCATCTTCATCAGAGCCGATGATCCGAGTAAATTGTCCATAGTTTGAAGAAGAACACGTCAAAATCTTAGCCAAATAAATATTTAGTGACAACCTCGTGCTAGTTTATCAATGAAACAAGGTGCACTAGTAATTCATACCGAGTTCTAAGAAAACTCGGTTCACAGTGATAATTCTATATGTTTATTAGTAATATTAAGTGACAATTACTTGGATACTCGGATGGCCCGTCCTCATTGGTTGTGCGGGTCCCAGCACATTTTTCATTTCTTCGGAGTTTTGCTTCTTTGGCTAATGTGGTTCCCGAGATCAGCCTAGCCAAAAGTCTCCCCGAGGTCATCACCACCACAGGCAGTTGCGGTCCTTGTGGATCAGAGGGAGATTTGCCACCATGCGAGTTTGTTTGATACCAGGACGGTGGTGGATCCTGGTATTGGTTTGCTCTTAGCTAGGCTTTTTGATGGAAACGCCGGACTCGTTCTCAGCTTGCGAGACTCTGCCAAGGGGATGAATCCACCCGTTGTACATCGCAGTCCGACACCCAGGAACACCTTCCAGCCACGATGAGGCAGTAAACCGTTGGTAGGTAAATGATACCATTCTAAATCAGAAGTGGATCAAAAATGAGCTGCAGCCCGTCATGGTCGATATGATTCATGCCTATGGAATTCATTTTTAATAGTTGTCGCTAGTTTTCAATCAGTTGTTCCATCCTTTGCAATCGTCATGATTGATCACGGCTACCTATGGGATAGGTGAGTATTGAAATCTCAAAATCGCCCAAATTATGCCCTGTAATTATTGGTAAAACGATCGCCAGAGACAAGACGATTTTTGAAGGAACAATGGACAGAATGAATCGCATCTGATTCATGTTTAGAAACACCAACAGTTAGAATAAGTGCTTTCATACACCACCGACTCGAAGACTGGATTTTTTTTTGGGCTCGCAATTCCATCTAGTGTTTGCCTAGCACAGAAGGGCAAAGCGGTTATGTTACAGAAATACTTGGAAGTTTACATGATGTGCACCCACAAACACAGACTTTAGCATGACCCAAAATCACCTATTGTGCAAATTCCAGCACTTCTTTCATCCATCGATTAGTGTCGTCGCATCTATCGTCTGTTTTGGTGTTCGAATTTTTGCGTTGATTAGGTTGCTCTCTGGTATTTTTTGGTTACTTTTGAATGTCTGTGATTTGATTCTCCTCGTAGTCCTTGGATAACCGTGATTGACCGTTCTCACACCTTCAGTACAGGCAGTCGCCACGCCTTGTGGTGTGGGTAACAGAAAGCTTTCCTAGATGGGTTTGGTACTAATTTTTTGGCTCCAGAAAGACGGAAAACATGCTGCGCCATGGGTTAGGTGGATATAGGTGATTGCGTACATTGAACGATATTTCTACTACTGCGGTGTTTGTTCCGAAAAATTCTACAAGCCTAGGTATTTCACTAAATCAGTAAGATTTTTCCGTCCTAAGTTATCTCGCTGGATATTTAGGAAGTTTTCGACTCGTCACTACAGATTATAGCCTGCCTTGATGAATCCAAGGTATCTCGAAAGAAGAATCTGTCGTAACTCCACCATTTTATGGTTAAACTTCAGTTATGATTGCAACGATTTCAGATATGACTTAACTGGACTTCCGTGTTTAAATGTGGCCTTCTCGATACTTGAGGCTGAAGCGTATTTTTGCGTCAGAGTTCCACATATAACGCTGCCTATTTATCTGGTAGTAAAAATTAAGTGAAAACTAGAGATAAGAGCAGCTGCACTCGTCTAAATCATATCATCTGTTGTCAGCCTACCGTTTATATGAACATCAACGAGCGTTTACAAAGTGCATGGTCGAGGCGGTTTTCAACGTTTTTTCTGCAGCGCAATGCACCATCACAACAGCAAACAAAGCCAGAAATCGTAACGAAAATCCAGAATCGTTTGTCAACCTTTCTATCAAACCAGTTTCTTACACAAACTTTCCCCAATTTTTTAGTGGTCTTTTCTAACTGGGACTTTTGGAAATTAGATTTATCTATCATTATTTGTTAAAAAGTAGTGGATCCATTTTAGACCACTTATTATCAGATACCATTAAGTGGCGCAGTAGTCGAAGGCGCTGTGCAACACACAAGTGGAATCGGTCCCCATTCACATGGCCCACCATGCCCTCCATCCCTATGGAGTCCGCAAATTGGTACCAGACTTGTTTGTGAGGGCAGCAGCGCTGGCCGGATACATCGATAGGCTACCTCGACACAACGGTCAAGGCCAGATATTCATTCAGTCACCTCCAAAAGATGCGTAGTGAATTCGAATACATGGCGCATGCCTCAGGGTTGATCAACGTCGAGAGATTTATCCTTTTGTTACCAGATACGAGCGAAAAAAAGAAAAAGAAAGAAGAAAACTGGAAAAATGGTGCTTCTTTTTACATCATTCTTTTGTCAATGCACATGTTGGCCTTCAGTGACTAACACTTTGGCGACTTCGCTTTCATCCCAGCAGTTTTCCTATTGTCTACGTGTTTCAATGATTCTGTGCATCCATAGGACCACAGACAGCAGTTATTAGGTTTTGGTTTCGTGGTACGCTCTGTGTTCAAAAACGTCGAGTCATTGAAACAGAAAACACGTGCTAACAGGCTCTTGTTAAGTCATCGAGGAGAGTTCGGATAAAAGCCGAACAACTTGTTCATTATCCGCAAGTTTTATTGGGAATCCGTCTTTCATGTCAGTCTGTAATATAATGGCCGTGTTGCTATAAACCACTGAAATATTTTAGATATCGCAATTGACGGAAACCATTAAACTATGGATTATGTCCTATTTCTGGGCATCCGTGAAATCGCCGTTCGCTCTTATCGCGTGCCAGAGTTACTCATTTGGTTCCGCTTGCTTGAATGACACGAAAAGAGTCAGAGCTTTAGTAGGAAAACCATTCCTATTGCTTATAGTGAAAACAGAGCCATCTATAACTTACTAACCCTTCGTTGGCACAGGTTTCCTCTTATATAGGCTTCCAGCTTTAAATGGCGAACATCTTCTGATGAGTGTTGCCGTTCGGAGGAGGAACCGTCAGTTCTACGTCACAAACGAAGTGATTGTCCATTGGCCATCGGTGGATTATTAAATGCATTTCTCATCAATCCCAGGCTATGGTAATTCCATAGACTATGCTATCCATAGTTTGATGCGATGTAAAATATAATTAAAGGGAAACCTTCCCATTAGTTTGAGTAATTAAACTTGCTGCGTGCCTAAACCTCTTGAGTCCGTGATATTCAGTAAATTAGCCGTTTCAAATGTGTATTTAAGAACGAAAGTGTTTCTCCGTTGCGATATTTGAGTGCTTCAATGAAACTCTCTTCATCTCCATAGAGGTTCGTCGACCTATAAAGAAAGTGTGGTAATTAGCTCCTTCGAGACCGTTAAGTTTAGTGTGCTAACGATATTTTGCTTCTTTTTTGAGAGGCAATATTGCACATATTCTTAAATAAGTGCGTGTAGAGCAGTAATTAGAGGTGCGTGCAAAACTCAATAAATCAGTATCTGGTTCAGTCCCGCGCTCTTTGCTCACGAAGCGTATCATCACACTGCTCAGGTCTATCCGGTAGGATAACGACAGTGACTTGATGCCTTGGTAGGCACCGTAAGTCATAGTATAGGCCAGGCATGCATTGAATCAACTTCGTGATGTATAACAAGTAAAAAAAAATAAAGCTGACGACGTTGATCAATCCCTGGAGAGTGCGCCATGTATTCGACTTCATTAAGCATCGTTTGGAGGAGGCCTTTACAATGACTGGCCTACCGATCTATCGAGTCACTGCTACTATTCTCCCAGGCAAGTGTGGTAGCAATCTGGCGAAACCGGAGGGATGGAGGGCTTGATGAGCCTGCGGCGCCAAGGTCGATCCCATGCGTATTGCAGCGCGCCTCTCAGCACTGCTCTACACACGCTGATTAGTTGTTAAAATGAACACCCAACACTTCTACTAAAGTCTAGTTAAGTTATCTCTGTGTTATGTATACTTCCCAAGAGGATGAGTTGTCATCGACAAAAGAGCGAAACAGCTAGGGAGTACACTTTTTGACCTTCAACAAAAAATGTACTGCAGCTTGCAAGTGGACAGCTTCAATGTAATCTTAATGAATCCTCCACCCTTGGAGGGTTAAACGAGCAAGCTGTTATCTGCTGGTATATTTATACAAAATATTTGCAATTCACCGCCGCTGAAGGCTGATAGAAGTATTTTTTTTGCGGATATAACAAAATCGCGCTTTCAGAATCCAATACTTTCATATGTTATGCACGCGTGGTGTTCCTTATGAAAAGCTTATGGTCTATATACAGAAGAAGGGCCATAAAATGGCGCCAAGTAACTGACAATTGTACTGCGGATATCTGTTTCAGTCGATTTTCCTATTTAGCCGTGTAAGGTGTATTGCAGTCGGATGAAGACCTTGGGTTTTTACACATGTAAGAGACAATTTAATCACAAACAGCATCGTTTGTGTTTTCGTCTGCGTTCTGTTTCCTACTCTGCAGCAGTTCTGTTGTTCTGTTGTTGAGTTAGGTCATAGGCAGAACTATGTTGAGTAATATTCACTAAGAAGCAGTGTTATCATTTTAGGAAGTTGTAAAAATTGCAGCTTGAAACAGTTTCATGTTTTAATAGGTATTTTTACCATTTATTGGCAAACGCTACTATACTTTACGAATCCTAACAGTTTATAAACTTTTGTGAAGTACAGCGGAAGAGGAGTTTCCTACAGTCTATTAATCTGAGATTCTGAAGCTGTGTTAGTATACCTTACAGATGTAAACAGAAATTCAGTAGACGTCGGCTTTCCATAGCTTTGCGTACAACCATTCTGACCTCTAAGATGACACTTTGATAAATGACGAAATAAATTACTCATGGAAAACCTTATTCGTAACCTCATTTATGTCGATAGCCTATGATGATGTGCCCTGATATGTCATCAGATTTACTAGGTTTGCTGTCAATGTTTTATAAGCGAATTTAAACTGACCTCGTGCACACGATTTGCTTCGGATCCCAGTACAAGATGGTGGGATCGAGGATGTGGTGTTGTTCGGCAGTACCCCTTCGACGACACACGTGTCCTTCGGCGATTGCACGTTTTCCGGGGAATGGTGGTGACGGCTGAGTCAAGGCGCAGCAACCTGTTCCCTCTCCCAGACCAGCACCTCGAAATGCGATATGGCCTCGAGTCTCACCGCCGCCGGATCGCCGTTCCGAAGCCATCAGCGCAGCTGGACGGCGCTCCCATAAATCCAAACGCCACGCGCACATCCTCCAACATGTACGATAATGACAAGTGTCAAAATGAATGAAAACAGCTTAGAATACAAAGTTACAATTTTATATGCTTCTACGTTCGAATGCTTCAAATAAGTTCACAACGTTATGTTATTATAGTTGCGGGTTCTATTTGCACTTCTCAGTTTGTTAACGCAATTTTTATACTTATGGAAGGACTTAACTGCTACAGAGGTACTGCATTCTCTTGCGAAAACCCACAGGTGATTGCGACTCATTTGTTTAGTAATTGATGAGGTAACTAATGTTTGTGTTTCACTTCATAGTTCTTTATGGAAAGTTCTCAACAAAAAGGAATTGCTATGAATCCCGGGATGCTGAAATTTGGCACATTGCTATTTTAGCTGTGAACGCAGTGTTTTTGGTGCAGAATAAGGGCAAGTTCACTTTAATATCGGTTAAAATGCAAGCTAATTTCTGCTAGTTTCAAACTCAACTTCATTCTTCCATGGTCTAATCCATCACAGTTATACTATCTGTCAAACAAAGGAGTAATGCATTGAAATCACCTTTCTGTCAACGAGATGCTACGGTAAAAACAAAATCAAAATTACTGTTACTTAGCTTCAGAATGTAAATTTAGACCTTCATTGAACTCGAAAAAATGGATGCCAGTGTGAGGCGAAGAAAGTCTCCAGAAGTAATTCCCAAAAATGTTCAAAATTTTAGAAAGCGCAATAACCGTAATTAGAACGTCACGACCACTTAGCTGCAATGACGTGAACGTTTAGGAAAAGTCCGATTTTGACGACACGCTTGTGCTAAGCACGACCAAGGAAGGAGTGGAGAACACCCACAACCAAGCATCGCTTGACTAAATTACAGGAAGCGCAACAACTGAGTCGTACCTACTTATCAGAGAGCGATAGGGATATGGACTATCAAAGCAAATTCAGATCCCTAAACATGTAAAGTGTGGAGCTCAGAAATGCTTGATGACGCGTATAATAACCCCATGAGCGCAATGTTGTGACTGGTAGTGGGTACAAAAACGTTTGTTCCTCGGTCACATCCATGTCTTACAAATTATAGAATTATCCTAGCAGGTCTCGTACGTATTTGGCAAAGGTGCTTCCATGACGAATACTTCAATGGCATCATTGGTTTTCCATTGAGCAGATACGTTTTCCCCAACGAGCTTAAACGAAGCAGACATTGAAATACCTCCTC
Organism: Angiostrongylus costaricensis; assembly: GCA_900624975.1. NCBI lineage: Eukaryota > Metazoa > Nematoda > Chromadorea > Rhabditida > Metastrongylidae > Angiostrongylus > Angiostrongylus costaricensis. The sequence continues at coordinate 95,165 of UYYA01004330.1, forward strand.
TGGTCAGACCTTTTTTCTTCTCTGCACAGTCTTCTTCTCGTCAAGAACTTTTTCATTCCATTTATTTCTTTTAGAATCTCGGTTTTTCTCTCTAGCTTTCACTTTTTCGTCATCTTTCGTTTTCTTGTGGTGGATTTCGGTGAAGTGATCGCGAGTTTGTAGTTTTTTCTTTTTTTGGAAACCTGTACAGAAAGTTAATAACCAAACCGCTTACGTTGCGCTTCTGTTCTGCGTTGCGTAACTTTTAGCAATATTTTTGCAGCTACGAGTTTTGCAACTGAAGTTCTTTTGAAACTACAACTACATCTGCACCACTTCTTATTTGCCGAAGTTTTTTTTTGGAGACCTTTTCGCTATGAACGAAAAAAAAGTGATAAAACAAAGAAACCAGTCTCAGAATGCAATGTGAAATGTGATAATGACGGTGTGGCCAATGACTAGCAAAACTAAGTGTTATGAGAAAACTAGAGGAATTCCAGCGCTGCGAAAGCTGGCCTCAATCTTGAACAATTGCGAAAATATAAGGTGGCTTACGGTTTACTGGAAGCGAAAGGAAGGTTTTGTAAATGGAAAGAACTGTTTGAGTATGTAGTATCTGTAGCGATCATATGTTCAGTTCAGTGATGACAAATTTTTGATGGAAAAGCTTTGAATCGTATGAAATCGCAAGAAAGTGGGCCTCAATAGTTTTGAATAACTACTTTTTTACAAACCGTTGTTGCGACCACTAGAAATTTCTTACTGCCAAGTCAGCCTTCTAGGCAAAAAGCTCTAGGTTTTCTATAGTTAAGAGTGAACAAGGATTTCCAACAGCCCATTATCCTGAAATCTATTATGTCTTACATTACTTGCAGAGAAGTGGATTTGATTTTTATTCCTCCTTCAACTTCTACAGCAACTCTTATTTCTCTTACGGTTCTAAAAAAGCATAACTAACAGTTCTGAAAGCGAATACAGGTCTTTTTGAAATGGAGAAATTCTATTTGACATCTTCATGTGTGGTCATGAGGAACAGAGAAGCAGATTGATAATGCCGAGCTCATTAGATACTTGGTTCTCTGAATTGTTCATCGGAATCGCATCTTTTGAAACTCGTTGTGCTTTCGACGAAATCGAATACAATTATCGTCATTGATTTCGACATAGTGGCTATTCTGAATGCCAATCTCTGTTGTAATTCGTCGGCGATGCTAGCGGAGCAGGTCCTGGGCGGGCACCAGTTGCCCTATAAAAGTCTTCGGACCTCCCCAGGCGGACGCTGGCCCACACCCATGGACCTCGAGACGAGGGTCAAAGCATATCGCTTTGTGGCCTACTCTGCTGTTACTTTCTCAGTCGTTGCCGTACTCTCAGTATGCGTTACTCTACCGATGGTCTACAACTATGTTCATCATGTGAAGAGAAATATGCACAACGAGATTAACTTTTGCAAGGTGACCAATGTATTTTTACATGAAGCATGCCTTACGGTGTTTTATATTTTTGACATTACCAGTAAGATTAGAGTAAGATTAAGTAAGAGAGTAAGATTAAAGTAAAGCATTATTCACATAGTTAGAAGTTCACCGTGAAATCTAAAAAAGACACTTTTCCTGTTACCCCTTGTAGGGCAAAATAATTATTAAAGTAGGTTCTAAAGCCAAGATCGTAGACCAAACAAAGTTTGTCTGAAAGCTTATGGCTATTTTTCTTCTTGCTTTCTTTGCAATCGTTAATGCTGTCACATTTTAGGGTTCTGCTAAAGATATCTGGACAGAGGTGAACAAACTAAAGAGCATTCCAGCGCCATCCAATCGTACTGTTCGTCAAGCTGGATATGGAGATGCTGCCATAACAGGTGGAGCTCAAGCTGGAGGATCTTGTGATGCATGTTGCCTTCCGGGTCCCCCTGGCCCCCCAGGCACTCCGGGAAAACCTGGACGACCCGGGAAACCTGGTGCTCCAGGCCTTCCTGGTAATCCGGGTCGACCACCACAACAACCATGTGAACCAATTACTCCTCCTCCATGCAAACCATGTCCTCAAGGACCACCAGGACCGCCAGGTCTCCCAGGACTTCCGGGAGATCCAGGAGCTCCAGGACAGCCTGGACTTCCAGGCCAAGATGGCCCACCTGGGGAACCAGGACCCAAAGGACCACCAGGTCCCAACGGTAATCCTGGAGCGCCTGGACTACCGGGAGAACCCGGAATTCCAGCACAGTCGGAGCCGCTTATTCCCGGAGAACCTGGGCCACCAGGAGAGCCAGGTCCGCAGGGACCACCTGGACCACCTGGCCAACCCGGAATTGATGGTGCACCCGGGCAACCGGGTCCTAAAGGCCCCAATGGTCCTGACGGGCAGCCGGGAGCCGATGGAAATCCTGGAGCACCTGGACCTGCTGGACCCCCAGGACAGCCAGGAGAGCGTGGTATTTGCCCGAAATATTGTGCTATTGATGGTGGAGTTTTCTTCGAAGATGGAACACGGCGCTGAAGTTTATAGACATGTGGAATTAATACACTGGTTCACTCACTCCAATAAAGACATTCTGTTCCCTCAATTGCTGTTGTTTGTTTGTCGACAGTTCTGCAGTTTTGATCTTAACACGTCGAACGATATGGGAGATCATTACAGGGAACGTTCTCAGTAACGGTCGAGTGGTTCTCTGGATTACTGAATTCGAAGTAGTAAATGAAGCTGTGAAAAAGAGAAACGTGTTGCGACCTTGAAAGCCCTCTAAAGCGTCGAAAACAAGTTTTCGCCTACTTACTATGTGCTAGTGTTTTTAGAGGCACCAGTTCATTGGTTTATGAGCGATGGAACTGGAAATAAGGATGGAATAATGCACCATAATCTAACCAGACAAACCATGGGAAAAGAGGCCAGCGAAGGAAACTGTCTAGTCGTGATTCGAAAAGACAAAGAATCTTGAAGCGTATCTAGGTCTTCCACAGTAATTCGCTGCACTCATTTGATAAATTTCATTTTTTTCTGTTAGAAGAAAACAGTTAAGCCCTCCTTTATTAGCGAGTCAGGGTTATATGACAATTGTTCAAATGCTATTCCAGTACAAACGCTGTGAAAGCTACCTTTTTGGGTCATCAAGCTAGCCCGAGGTCGACAAGAAAATGATTCGAAAGTTTTTACGTGCAACTGCAATGTGGGCAGAATGTTTATATAAGTTCTAGTTCCTAGCTTAGTTAACATCTTAATGAAATCTGAATAACTCTGATATTCATTCGTCCATCTATTTCCAATGATTAAAGTTTAATGAGAGAGCAGCAGTTGTCGATGCTATATGACTTAGATGGTATAGCTGTTCTTTCGACGTTCTGTGTTCAAGTGTTCCCCTCTGCACCACCTTATCCAGCAGGGCGTGTTCTGTCGCATGGGTTGGAGCGCGTACCAAGCGTTCCTCCGCGTTCCCGTGCGCGTCCGGTTTCCAAGTTGCGCCGTCACTCATCTCAAATTTACGACACACTGATCATAGTGAATTGCTTGTGACCGGAACTCCTCATTCCTACGCACATCCATACATTTATGTTCGCCAAATAATTGCTTCGTGTAAGTAGCTACTCGGCGGAAAAACCCGAGGGTCTGTTCGGCCCACCCACGTTTTCAAGACGGAACTGAACTGTTCTCTACGACGAACATAAGCGTTAGTGGAGATCGGAATTAATATCGCAACATGTTCTGTTTAACAAAATAGAATCATTACGAAGTACTCGGTATAGTTTCGACTTTTTTCGGTAGAAAGGAGGAATTTCAATTTTGAAGTTCTCATTATCTAGAGTTTATGTCATCCGATTAACATGGAACCACAAAACGCTCAAATACAGACGAACAGAAAACAAGCGAGTGGTAAGTAATACTAAGAAAGTGCGGCGTCCTACCTACCTTGGAGATCTGCTGCCAATTCTCTTGAACCCGAAGACATAAAGGTGTTTGTAAATTCATAACGATAATTAAGCCCAGAACCCAATACTTATAGTGGAAGCGCTATCAAATTGGTCTAAAAATAAAAAAGAATTTTGCTCCGAAGCTTCAAAAGGCACATCTGTCACACAGTTCTCATGACTGAAATGGGAATCATTACAACCTGCACATATGTTTCTATTCTTCAAAGGGATTTTAGTAGATGTTTGCTTGCTGAAGATTTACATAGCTGCTAGTTTTTGAGATGAGTGGTACTCGGCTGCTAAGAGGTCTGATGCGTTTGCACGTAGAAGTTCGTAGCGTAATTCATTCAACGCAACTCCTGTAGCGTTACTTTTACGACACGTTGTCGGATCTCGTCGCGCAACGTAACTAGTTGTTGGTTGCAGGCGTTCTAGTTAGCAGGGCACTTCGTCGACTTCCTGACAGCACTTTCGATTGATAGTCTGGCGAGGAATCACGAAGTGGTAGTGAATGTTTCCACGGATTGGCGGAATAAGGCCACCATAATGATCTACGCCTATTCACTTCAGTCACTTTCGTCGATTGTCACCCAGAATCCATTTTTCACTGCAAATCACACTGATGATGAAAAATTGATCTTTTTATTTTTGCGTAGAAAGCGCTCATAGCAAGCATGAGAAAGTTGATGTGTTTGCTTTTCATTCGTTTCATGTAGAATGCATTTGTAAGCGCTTTTCTCGATTACTGGTTTTCTAACGCAGAACTTTTCTGCAACCCTTCTTCAACTCGGGTTGGCATCCCCAAGCTTGAACTCAAAAGGAAAACTAAGCGAACTTCTTCTTGGAAGTATCATTCAAACCAGTCCAAATTCATTGTAAACAAAGACTTAGAAAAAGTATTAAATGGAAGGCTGTTAAGCAAGGAATAGATTTTCAAATGGTATTTGCCTATGAGTCAACCAAGAAACGGTTTCTAGTAAATGTGAAAGCTCTCATAGAAAAATCCCTCCATTGTTTTTGCACGAACCTAACACAATGCGTAACTATAAGCGGCCAGCAGAGCTAACTACTTAAACTCGGTTTATTGTATTGATCGATGATTGAGGATTTTCATTTCATCTTGAATGTAGAAATATGCTGCTCGAGCAATTCTCCCTGGAGTCCTAGGATAACCGAGCTGGAGCGTTCCCAATTGAATTGCAGAGTGATTTTTTCCCCAGACAAGTTCGGTACCGATTTCACGACCCCGGAGGGTGAGAGGTTTGGCTGCCCCGGAACGGAATTGAACTACCACCATGCTCGTGATGACGGACATCACTACCACTGTGCTACCCGCCCCCAAAATAAATAATAAAATTTGCCTATGAGTCAACCAAGAAATGGTTTCTACTAAATGTGAAAGCTCTTATAGCAAAATTTATTAATTATTTTTGCACGACCGTAGCACAATGCCTAAATGCCAGCAGAGCTAACTAGTTAGAAGATGGGTTACTTTTTTTCTTGATATCAATGTATATGTATGAATCAACTATACGAATGACAAGCATGATTTGTTTTTTTAGCTCGGTGTAAGGATCATTGCTGCTTACATTGAATTCCAACATGCATTGAATCTCGGTATCCAGAATCAATCTTTTAGTTTGTTGATGAACTTGCGCGAGGTTGTTACAAATTTTTTGATGGTTAACGTTCCAACGACTTTTTTATTCTTGCTGTGCTCAACTCTACTAGATCTGTCTCGAAGGTACGGCAACAAAGACCAACAGGAAAGGACTGTCAGAACACATCTTCAGGACAACCGAATCATCGCTCCTCTGATAAAGCCGAAACCGCCAATACGTGACTAGATGTGAGAAGGATTTATGCCAACCGCGTGCAAGCTTATGCATAAATCAAAATATTGCCGCTTACATTCCCAAGTTAGTTGTGCAGCCTTACGAACGACGCTTAAAAACTCTTTTACTTAACGCATCTTGTCAGCATTGCTCTCAGTGTATTTTCCTATCATCTCTTTATTTTCGCGGATAGATTTTTTTGTTACAATGTTTTATTCAATCGATAGAAAAATAAAGGATAAAGCTCTCGGCACTGATCAATCGCTGAGGGATCCGCGATGCATTCAACTTTATTAAGCATCGTTTGGAGGTGATCGAATGCATACTTGGCCTTCACAATAACTCGCGGTGTCTTACCGATGTACCAAGCCGGTGCTGCTATCCTCCCGGACAAGTCTGCTACCAATCTTCCGATCCCGGAGGAATGGAACGCTTGGTGGGCCATGGGCGCGGGGATCGGTTGCACGTCTATGTTGCAAGGCGCTTCCTACCAATGCGCCATGCGCGCCCCATTCAGTCGATATTGCCCAAAAAAGGCGCCTTACTATGTGTGGTCCAGAAAAAGTTGTTGTGTAATCAACAAAATGTATTGAAAAACTCCACTGAGGTAAATGTGTTCACTTGATTGAGCACTGTACCCTGACTGTTGCTCGTGAGGAGCGTGCAATAATATCTCTGCTGATGAAATTAAAACTCTCGAGACCGGTGACATCTATAGGTGTCATAATTGTTTTACGGGAGTGGCAGGTGCGACTACTATAGGTTTTATGTTCTTTCCTATGGTTTGTTTTAACACGGAAAACTATTTCCTTACACTTTTTGTTACCAGTGCTCTATACTGCACTTAGAAATCCACAAAGCCCCCATGACCTATTTCCTATGAGCCTCGGCATGGGCCAAATAATCAATTAAGATTTTCATTTTTCTCTTTGTGTTATTGAAGCATTTCGGGTAATAAATTGCATATTCACCGGAATAAAGAATAAAGTAACACCTCGTGTTTTCTCAACGAGAATGCCGAGAATTATAGAAACACTGTTGTCCGAACAGGCTCATTAACTAGAAATTTAGGTGCTAAATGACTATATTTCAATTCTAATTGCTATAATGAATGAAAGTCTCATAGAGTGCGCAGGTATAAAAAATACTGAAACAGAGACCATTGATTTGCAGCACTTCCAAATGCTGACAGAACCGTGTTTGTTCGATAGACCATATTAGCATTTAGTAAATAGCACCATAAATATTATTCATAGCCGTAGAACGATAGAGCACAGTTCTTCGAAATCTTCTAGTTATTGAGGAATTGAAAAGCAGGCAAGTTCATGAAAGGACAAAGGGTAAAGCTTTCGACGTTGATCAATCCTTGAGGGATGTGCCGAGCATTCGACTTCACTAAACATCGTTTGGAGGTGATTGAAGGCATATCTGGTCTCAACAATGACTCGTGGTAGCCCACCTATGTGTTGAGCCAGTGCTGCTATCCTCCCAGATAAGTCTCCTACCAATTTGCCTGCCTCGGAGGAATGAAAGGATTGGTGGGTTATGTGCGCGGAGATCGATTCCACGTGTGTGTTGCAGGGCGCCTCCAACCACTGCACCACACGCGCCCTAGTAAGTCCGTAAAGCCTGAAAATTAGACGTCATCAAATCCAGAACAAACCTGACATTAGGCGTCGTCGCGAGTGTGTTAAAGCCTTTGAGAAGAGCACGAAGACATTCTCTGTTATGAAAAAAAAAACAGCAGGCTGTAAAGAAAAGCTAAAAATTGCGATTTCGACGTCAACTTCAGCATGGCTGGGTTCAGTGCCGATTTGTGCTCACCAGATCATTCCCGCCGACGGATGATTTTTGATAGCACTAATAGGGTACAAAAAACTGGCTCAGTGAAAAGGAAAACAAGGACCTCGGTGTGCAGTGGATAACGCTAAAACGTGAGTCGTGGAAAGGCTAATAGCGGGTTTGAAGTTACGAGTTGGAATTACCTTGGCTAGTTAGCTGAACGGATTGCACCATAAACTGTTGATTCATCACTCTTTTGATTCTGGACCTTTCATGGATTTTTCTCTTTCATTTTGTATAACATTAAAGCCTTTTGAGTTAGTTTTCTTCATGAGCGGAAACGAGGGTCCTAATATAATATTTATTCCACATTGCCTAATTTTTCGGAGGATTTCGCCCTATTCGCTTTGGAAAGGTCGAATTGAGGCGAAGCTTACTTCAGAAGATACTATCATAATTCCAAGAGAAGTTATTCGAACCAAATTTCAGTCGAACAGGAAAGTGGGAAAAATGGTTTTTTTTAAAACACTCACCTTTTCTTGGAGCTTTTCTTCTTACGGGGTTAGAGTGGCCACACAGTTTACGTGATTGAAAATGTGCCTCTCTCACCTTGAAAAAGCTATATTTTGTGTGACCGTCTATTGTATAATGCAGAACTAAACAACTCGCCTCAATGGTGGAAATGGTGATTGCACTAGTTCGGGTACGGCTTAGGTGACCCCTTGTCAAACAGGCATGGACGTACATGTTGGCGAAACAGGTGCATCAGTATCTGTAAGAGCAAGAGCGCCTAGTTTGGAATCTCAAAGTCAAACAGAACACTCTACTAGGCGCGGATAGGAGATGCAACGGACAACGTTTTAAAGGAAAAGTGGTCACCTCACATAGGAATTTGAAACATAAGCGCGTGAAACTATGGACGCATTCTGAAGAAACTCCAGGATTCGAAAGACAAAAAGCGTAGTGGAAGGCCTTGTTATCGTGCGCGATCTCACACATTATCTCAGACCGATTTTCTAATGTAAGAGAGGCACATTCTTCCACCATGTAGACTCTGTGTAGTTCGTTCCATTGAAGATGTAGCAGATAGGCCGAAAACAGTGAGTGTTTTTGGAAAGAAGCTGTTTCCTATGCCTCCGAAATTTAGGTTTCGCTTTTCTGTTCAGCTTATGGAATTATTTAGCTGGGCACACTACGTATCAATTTGACCTCTCGAGAGTCCGAAGAAAGCGAAATTCATCAAAACATTAGCCACTGCCGACTAAATATTGTGTTAACAATAACAAAGTTGTGTGTTCATGCAGAAAGCAGCAATTCACTGGTCAGTGCTGAGTTTAAAAAGTCAGCACTGCGAATTAGTGCGCTGTTAACATGCATTCCTTCATTGATAAGCTAATTCGAGGGTGATGAAAAAAAGCTCTAGTCGACTAAGAGGCTAGGACGCTTTCATCTTTTACAGAGCAGCTTATCCGAATCGATAGTCCACAGCTGTTCCTCCTGGCGTTGTGGGCCTTCGCAGTCGCATCCAGTCAAATCTTCTTCAGTGTAACACTATTCGAATAAAGAAACCTCACCAAACAGCGCTCTTTTATACAGCACGGTTGTTTTCTAATAGCAACTGTCGGTTGATGAGCATTTGTTCTTCTACGTACAATCCTACATTAGTTGATCAGTGCTATATGGCCCTCCGCGTTAGTCTTTGAAACCGACTAGCTCGAAGTAGAATGCCCGACTTTGTCCGAATTTGCCAAGCAGGACTTTTTGACTTTGCTACACAGCACAATCACAAGCTGCGGTTATAATTATTTATAGAAATAATACCAATACAATATTAACAATGTGGCGATATACTGAAGGGTGAAGGATATAAGTGCTAGTACCGAGAAGGAGCCCTTACAGGAAGGACAGGTATACAGATGTGGAGAGGACTGTTAAGGGTACTGCAGAAGACCAAGACCAGGACTGAGACCAACTAACGCATTGAGGAAGCTGCTTATATACGTACTATGATAAACGGAGTTTAGCTAGAGCATCTGAAAAATTGTTTTGAGGAGGGTGGCAGAACTTTGTTCTTTGGAGGCGATTGAGCGGTGGAAGACAAGTGCATATCCGGATAAGGTGATCACTAAGCAAACAGGTGTATTTTTGGTTGAGGAGACCGTAAGTGCAAGACAAGAGCTTTTCGGTTGAGAGGATGCCAAAGCAATGCGTGCGTTCCTTGTTAAGAAAATCATCAGCGCTGGATAAGTAGCATATTCGATTGAGATGACTAATTAGTGCAAGGATAAATGTTGTTACCCACAGGTGCTGTGGGATACATACGCTAAAATAGAGGATAGGAACTATTTGGAGAGTATCACAATGCTTCACTTTTTATTTTCTGCCTGCTACAGTTTTTGCATCTGGATCCTATGCGAAATACAACCACAACGGTGCTGAGATATTTGTAAAACTCTGGACCGCAGGTGAACGCGGTGGGGAACGAACGTGCTATTACCCTTTCAGGTGGCTAATCTGTTCACCACCACACCGTGCGGGTCCTTCGTTTTGCTTGTCTCTCAGCTAGTTCTATCGATCAGTGCCATCGGCAATCGCCAGTCAACGGGATTGATTTGGGAAGTAAGACATTGTGATTTAAACTACAGTCTCCGCTTAACTGGGTTCAATGCTGATGTGGCTCCCCAGATCAATCCGCTTGACGGGGTGATTGCTGATGGCACCGATCAATAGAACTGACTGAGAGACAAGCGAGACGGACAACCCAATCGGTGTGGTGATGAACGCGTTAGCCCCCCGGAAAGGGTAGTAGCGTGTTCGTTCCCCACCGGCTGCACCTGCGGTCCGGTGTTTTGCAAATATCTCAGCACCGTTGTGGTTGTACTAGGGAAATTGTTGCTATAAATTCGTTTTGCAGCGGCCGGTATCATTATCACCTAGCACAGATCGTAATAAGAACGAGAAGGAAAGAAAAAAGAGACCATCTACTAGAGTCAGTGGCTTTGAAGAAGATGAGAACATCGAAGTGTTGGCCAAATTGTTTCTTTTTATCAATCTCGTGTTACTTATCAATGAAAGAATAAATGCTGATTAGTCATAAAGAATAAAGGATTAAGCTCTCGGCGTCGATCAATCCCTAAGGGATGCGCCGCGCATTCGACTTCATTAAGCATCGTAGAAGGTGATTGAATGTATATCTGGCCTTTACAGTGACTCGCCGTAGCCTACCGATGTATCGAACCAGTACTGCTATCCTCCTAAACAAGTTTGGCAGCACCCTGAAGGAATGGAGGGCTCGCTGGGTCATGTGCGTGGGGATTGATTCCATGTGTGTGTTGCAGGCGACCCCGACCACTGCACCCAAACGCCCAAAGCTAAACGAAAATCGGTTTTGCAATAATGGGTCACTAGTTTAATGCGACATCGGCGTGCACTTTTCAACTTCTCTTAGATGACTCGTTGGAAAGTTTTTTCCCATTCTTCCTTAACATGATGATCAGATGGGTTTATTCCTCGAGTAATATTACAGCTAAGGCAGCACTCGTGTAGCATTTGTCGCTGTGCAAGTGTAATTTTGTAAAAGAAGTCGTTCGTGAGATTCCCCACCACTGATTCGACCATAGGTTGTATTATGAACATGTCAAAACCGTCTTAGACTTCAGTGTTATAAGCATAACTAACACGTGTGCATAGTTTGCATAGCACATTAGCATCCGTTTACTTTTCTAGGATCTATTGGCAGAATCCGTCATTCCTTCTAGACGGCACGATGGCACCTCTGTGTACACGTGTGTGTATGTATATGTATATATATATATGTGTGTGTGTGTACGTGTTTTCTTGCAGTCTTAGCTGATATGTTTGACAAGCGGAATTGATTTTATAAAATTGTGGTGTCCGTCATATCTACGTGACATTGCCTTGTGATGCGAAAAGGAGGCGAAAGATTTGCAAACCTGATTTCAGGTATAGCGCTGGACATTTTTCATAGGAAGGATTGGAATTGCAATTACCGCTGAACTCTATGGCGGTCCTACAATTACTATCTAAAAACACAGACTAAATGGACTTCTTCACCTCACAAACGCTTCTTGTTTTCCACGACCGAATATTATTTTGTCCATGTCTGTTTGTTTCATTACAGTCGATTTAAAGTATTAACCATAAGTACTTCGCAATAATATACTTTTTTGAGCCTCCAAGCGGGAGCAGTTCTTTTACTCCAAAATGATCGTCGTCGAAGATCCAGTAGTCATGAAGCACCGTGTTGTTTAACAGGTCAGTGTGTTTCATCGTCATCACCATGTCTCACCAGCACCGCTTTTGTTTTTTTCCTCCAGCTCACTTCCTTCAGATCTTTGGTCGAAAAGTACAGGGCATTTCTGATCCGTAGTGATCTTAGCTTCTTCTCTATATCGCTGTGTGAGGAGGCGATCAAGAATAACGTGCTGTTCGCCTTCCGTTATTGATTTATCTGCACAAAATTTAATTCCTAGCCTGCAGTTTATTCCTTTTCCATTGGCTCAATTGTATCACGGCATAGAGTGGGAGTAAATATAAAGACTAAAAATGCTGATGTACACATTAATGTCATGAAATTGACTATCAAAGGTTGACTCTTTGCACCGTGGCTGGACGTTCGACGAGCTTTCTTCATCACACGCCTGCGGTGGAATTGTTCAAAAAGCTATGAAAAATTGTGCAAAAGAACGTAAGCAGAAAACTTAGAGACGAAAGTGCAAACTATAAAAAGCTTCATATTTTATTCGCATTCCATTTACAGCATCCGACATTACATAAAGTGTGGACTCCAGAATTTCTTTTGTTCAATTTGTTTCCTTGCATCCATCATTCACAAAGATCTTCGAACTCGCATATTGGTTCGTCTCCAACTTTAGTATTCTTGTTCCTCTTTATAATGCTGAACGGTCAATCTGTGGAATCCTGACCTAGCTGAGAGCTTCCCGAGGTGTTCATCACAGACGCATCCGCCGACCTTTGCTGATCGACGGGAGCATTTCCCAAGTCGTTGAGCGTCGTACCTTTCCTTCAGAGTTTTCGTGAAGAACTCCGACCATCTGGTCGGCGCCCTTCCTGCAGTACCTTTAACATCTCGAGGAATGCGGTCACTAACGGCTGTTGTCTATTCGTTGTCATTCATATGCATTACGTGTCCCGCCCAGTTTATCTTCGACAGTTTGGAGTGTAGAACGGCACCTTTGCTTTCTGATCTTTGACGCAGGTCGGAGCATCGGATTGCTTCCCTCACTTATGTGACAAGGGGTACACCTAGCATCGTGCTTTCAACTACGTGTTCAATAACATTAAGTGATATTTCATCCAGCTTACGCAGCGACCACGTTTCTGAAGCACACGATAAAGCAGGAGGAATCGTGCTATCGAAAATGTGTGCACAGAATCGGGTGTTTCTCGTTCTCTTCGCAACATTCTTGATAGGCTTTACAGCACCCTAACCGACCCTCCTTTTGCTCAGAACTGGAGCCATGTCTTTTATCATATTGAATCCCCCACCTTAATAGACGTAGCTAGAACATTCGGAGATATTCATTCCGTTGAGCGTGAATGGGGCATCGTTTTTGTGAAATTCAGTTGAAGACCACCAAGTATTCACTCTATTTGGCTAATGTTTGGTGTTATAAGAACGATGCCATCAGCAACGCGAACACGGTGTAATTGCCAACCATCGATTTCTACCGACAAGGTTGTCCCGATTCCCGTGTTCGCATGGCATTTTGCATTGATACGCTAAACAATTTTGGCCAGATGATACCGCCTTGCCTAACACCTCTTTTGATATCTTGTAGAATGGTGATGTTTTGATTGTGAACGTTTTTGATAGCTCCCGAAGAATCTTCGTGGGTGACGAGTGCAAGCAATACAAGGAACCGAATCAAAGAAATACTGGAATCCACGCAATTTGTGGAGGTGGTTAGCATTAAAAAAAATAATCAAACATTAGGATCTGTCAGTTCTGCACCGAAATTTAGTTTATCTTGATTTATCCTCTTAGGCATTTATGTAGATGTAATAAATCACAAGAAAAATGGTGGTATTGATTTTTTTTCTGGAAAAAGATCGTGGTAACACGTATAATTTTAGGGTTCCTGGCTTCGCAGCAGGAAGTTTTACGAAGAAAGTGTGACAAATTCGAATATTTTTAGACTTTTGAAAGGTAAAGATTTTCGCCACTATTTTTTATTTAGATGGAACGTTACAGCTAAACTGAGCCGAAATCAATCAGTTTAGCCCAGATGCTGATTCATGTGATTGTCGAGGATTACCTGGAGAACGAGCGGCGATCGGCGGCGAGAGATGTGCGCAAAACTGGACAACAACTGGATTCTACATGCGCTGCGCTTTTCGTCACCCAGTCCGTTGGCTGTATCAGCGGTTTGAGCTGGTGGTCAGGCACGCAACCGTAGAATCTGCTTTGTAAAGAAAAACAACTGGGACTAAGATTCATGAGACCGACGTCCATTGCGGAGTTCGTCTAAAGAGAATGTTCTTGCGCAGCGTAGGTTTAAGAAAACGTACCATTGCTTTTGAAGTGCTGTGCCTATTTCAAAGTCTACTGTTATGCGATGTTTGAGCTCACTAGCAAATTTAGTGATAATACCGAAGTAGTACAGCGATTCAATTGATGCTCACTTATGTTGATGTGAAATAAAATTGCCAGGAAATCGAAGTTTACTTAAACCTTTGAACAAAACAGTTCCTGTAAAGCGTTTTAATTTTATTACCTATCTATTCTTCTTTATTGCAGGGTACGATATGAAATACAGCTATGAAGGTGCTGGGGTATGAGCAAAACTCGGACCTTGAAGTGGGTTTGGAACCCAAAAAAATGCGCAGATTACGCTTTCCTCATACTTACTTTCTTCTGTGCTCATAGTACACAGAACGTGTCGCCCAATGTACATGATTGTATTGAGAAACCGTGTTCGCAAAATGGGCTGCTTTTCGTACAAATTGCATGTGTTGCAAAGGAATCAAGGCCTACACGTGCAGTAAGGTTTGTCTACTGGTGTTTAACAAAGGAAACATTTCGACGATGTCGAGGAAACGGCTACTTTCGTACATGTTGTAGAGGTGTGAATTGTGGATATTTTACCTAGTGCAGTTCTTTTTTGCCCACTTTTCCACTGTTGAATGTGGTGTTCAAGTAAAAGTCAGGTTTTATACAAAACTTTCAGCTCAGGTGTTTCTCGAGACGTTCCTAGCTAAAATAAAACCGAAGGATTTCACCTTGGAAGTTATCACTAGGTAACAAATAAAGGATAAAATAAAGGATAAAACTCTCGGCATTGATCAGTCGCTGAGGGATGCGCCATGCTCTCGACTTCATTAAGCATCATTTGGAGGTGATTGCATGCATATCTGGCTAATACAATGAGCCGTGGTGGTTCTGCTGATGTATCAAACCGGTGGTCCTATCCACCCAGACAGGTCTGGTACCAATTTGCCGACCCCGGAGAGATTGCAGGTTTGGTAGGCCATAGGCGTGGGGATCGATTTCACGTGTCTTTTCCAGGGCACCTCCGACCACTGCGCCACGCGCGCCCAAGGTAACAAATACGTGCTAATAGGACACTTGTAAAAAGGCCATTCCTGGAAATTTTTGGTCATAAGAAAGAAATGTTTGCCAAAAGTTATCGTCCATTACATGGAGAAAATCGTTCAATGTAAATTTCTACACTCCACTTAGGCCAATACGATTGTAAGAAGGAGAAGTAATTCCACCCCCGTCAATAAGCTGAGAAATTGTAGAAGAAGCTAGACGTGATTTTGATTTTCTAACCGGAATAACAATCCGTTAATTTCGGTCGCGGTGGGAAGGAGGTACTGGTTTTGAATGACCGTCTGCATATCTTTCGTTCTGGCTGCTCAAGTGGAAGTTCCCACCGTCCGGCATTTGTTCTCTGCTTCCTCATCGTGGATGGTGGGATGTTGGTAGATTGCGACTGCTTTTCGTCTCCTTCGAATCGGTAGAGGGCGAGTGTTTCACTATGACGTCGTTCATCATGTGTGAGATTATTGTGGAACCGTGTGTTTCAAAACAGTTTTCCTCAAGATGTAGTCACAAAGATTGTGTCATTGGTGACAAATCTTTGCGGTTAGGACGAATAACGAACAACTTGGTGATCGAAGATGGAACTTAATTTGAATACCGTTTTTTAGATCCATCTCTGTCGAGGTGATAATTGTGGGAGTCCGGTTTTCGTCTTTTGTTTTAGTAAAACAGTGCTTCTTTCGTAAAATTTTTTATTTACTACCCACTACAATTTTTCATGGCAGGGTATTATGTGTGTTACAACCACAATGATGCTGAGATATTTGCAGAACTGCGGACCGAAGGTGTCTGCAGTGGGGAACGAACGCGCTATTGTCCTTTCCGGGGAGTAGCGCGTTCACCACCGCACCATTCAGGTCCTTCTTTTCGCCTGTGTTTCAGCTCTCAGTGTACCTCTTATTGTTTCTTTCTTTCTCCTTTGCAGAAGATTTTAAGTATTCAATATTATGAATTTTCTTTCTTTATCTGATTAGCTTATTTTGTGTACTTAAGGATGTTTCACAACGAACATCACCAAACGTCAATTGCAACGAATTCGATATTGCCGTTTATTTCACAGCGCGAGAATAATAGTGTGAATGTCACTTATCATTCAAACATGTTTCAGCTCACATCCTGCAACAAAGTGCAGGCGTATCGAAGTCACATCTCTTCCAGATCCTCATTCATCCTTCCTGAATGGAGAAAAACCATTGAAGTGCGCGTAGTGGAAGTTTCGCAGCCAGCGAGTTTTTCCTTATCGGAAAGAGGAGCTCCTCTTCTGCACTGCTATAACAACTAGGCTAGGGAGCGTTTGCTCACCTACGACTAAGTCTTTGAATCATCGCAAACGTTTTTAAGCGAGACTATGTCCAACTGGCCACACCTGCTATCGTTGGCGTTCGCAACGTGTGCAAGTGCAAAAAAAGTAGTCTTTATGAGGGCGGATCGCTGCCGGCGATATAAAAGGAGTGACCGGGAATGGAGACGGAAGCACGCCCATGAACATCGACACCAAAATCAAGGCCTACCGGTTCGTCGCCTACTCGGCCGTAGTATTCTCGGTGGTGGCCGTGCTCTCCGTTTGCATCACTCTGCCGATCGTCTACAACTATGTGCACACTGTTCGCCAGCAACTTTACCACGAAGCCATCTTGTGCAAGGTAATCTCCAGCCAGTCAACTATTTGAATCTACAGTAAATGCGTAGCGGAAAAGTATGGTATGGTGTTGCATTATACCATTATTCACTCATTCATTTTTTGAAGGAACAAAATAAAAACAATCGCGCAGACGATGAGGATCTATACTTTGTCATGTGCTTATTAGAAGGATTACCTAGATGTCAAATATTGTTCGAATACTCCTTTTTGGAAAACTTACTACTTTAATAGAGTGTTGATATTGCAGGGAAAGAAGGGATGCAGATGAAAAGAGCATTTAGTAAAATCTCTTTCAAGAAGAAAGTGTATTTACAAATGGGCGTTTAAGCCATCATTCGGTCGGTATTAAGAAAAATAATGATTAACTGAGAAACGGGCCATTTTTCTTCGGTTTAGGAGAGTCAGCTGGTGTCATGAGATATTAAGTAGGCGCCCAAATAGCGGTAATGCTTACATCTTACGCGAGCTCCTCATTTTGCTGTGGGATTGTTATTTTCATTCTAGGGATCGACAAAGGATGTCTGGGCCGATGTGTACAGTTTGAAACGGCATCAATTTCCGCATAATCGCACAGCCCGTCAAGTCGACTACGGAGAGTCAGAGACGGAAAACGACACCGGTTACATACCCTTACCACGAGTCTACCCTGGACACCACACTGATATTACATGCGCAGGCTGTTGCATCCCTGGACCTCCAGGGGCTCCAGGAGCTCCCGGAAAACCTGGACGACCAGGAAAACCAGGAGCACCTGGAATGCCAGGAAATCCTGGGCGCCCTCCTCCACTGCCCTGCGATGTAGTCACTCCTCCACCATGCAAACCCTGCCCACAAGGACCACCTGGGCCACCTGGACCTCCTGGTGAACCAGGAGACAATGGTGTAAATGGCGAACCGGGACCGCCTGGAGATGACGCGGCTCCGGGAGATCAGGGACCAAAAGGACCCTACGGGCCTCGCGGACGACCTGGATCTCCAGGTGAACCTGGAGAACTAGGTGTGCCAGCCATTTGTGAACCACCCCAAGCAGGAGATCCTGGTCCTGACGGTGAACCTGGACCTGAGGGACTCGTTGGGCCTACTGGACCTCCCGGAGACAATGGCGTTGCAGGTGGGATTTCCAGTTTTTAAGTAATGTGATATTACTGCAGCAAATGTAGGTTTCACAAAATTTTTCAATGCACAATTCACATTTATCCAGTACGTCTCAGCAACGCAATCCGCCCATAAAAAGTCGATTCACTTAAAGAGCGAGAAAACTGAAATGCAGGGAGATAGAAAAGCAGGTATGTGTGTTCTAGGTCAACCCGGCGCAAAAGGACCTCCTGGACCAGATGGAAAGCCAGGAGCGGATGGAAATCCTGGTCATCCAGGGCAACAAGGTCCACCTGGTCGACCGGGAGAGCGTGGCATCTGCCCGAAGTACTGTGCCATCGACGGAGGAATCTTCTTTGAGGACGGCACTCGTCGTTGACTCAGAAGAAATATTAACCTATAGTTATAAAAATTTTGAAATGAAATCACAGTCGAGTCGTCCCTTTCGACTCAAGAATTTCGCTAGTATGGTTACAGGTGAAATTGGTTCGATAAGAGTTTTGAATGCGCATGTGGTTTTCTATTTCTTTAAGAATCTTTGTGTTTGTGACGTTGTAAATCTCGTTATTACCGACCTTATAGCTTTCAAAATATTAAGAACTATTTCCTGTGATTTACTGTTTGGCTTCAAGAGCAAATCCGAGGTTGTTATTACAGCATTTATTACTTCACAAATAGCTGAGGTTTCGGCGGTTTGCTGCAACGTTAGCCAGTCTATAAGAAAAAATACTGTAGTAACAACCTCGTGTTTGCTTATCAAGAAGGTAGATCAGTGCCAAGGTTAAAAGAAAGTCAGTTATGGGTTTAATTACTTATGAAGCTAAAGAATCTCATTGTAAAAGCTGGACAGAAGGTTATACAGAAGTGTAGTAAAATCACCTTGCTTCACTTACATAAACGGTCTGGAGACGAAATTGAAAGATGAGGTGACAATGTGCTTTCGAATGCATTAGGAGATTGAAGAGTTTTCGTAAATCAACTTCTAAAGTAATGGGGGAATTAAGTTGCTAACAGAAACCTCTTGCTAAGGTAAGTGATGACATGTGACAGCAAGGTGTAAATCTGTAGTACTGTGAGAACAGAAATCCTGTGAGTGATAGTAGGTAGAATTTGTAAGCGATTTATTTGTGAAAACCTCCCACAAACGGATTCTCCATAGCGAAACGATTGCCTCTCTTAAGTTTGAGGCTAAACAAATAGCTTCATTTAGATAAATATCTACTTATTGATGATTTTCAATGACAGACGAAGATCTACGCTTTTTTTGAGATGGAGAGATCTCAGATAAATTGATGCTTCACAGAAAGGGCGACTGCAAAAGCTATCGCCTCAATACAAGTAGGTGGTGGGAATGGTATGATAGGCCGTTGGAACGGCCCACTACGATTGTGCTACCTTTCACTGATAATCTAACACGAGATCGTTGCGAAAATTTATTTGGCTGACGTTTCGGCGCCTTCGTCTTCATCACAGCCAGAGTGATCCGAGTAGATTCTCTACAGTCATTCATTATTCCGATGTAGGTCTTCGTGATCGTATCGAGTCAAGGCCAGTTTTTTAAAAGTTCTTCATTATGGCTTCATAAATCAGCAACTGAAAATTACCAGCAGAAGAGAATGGTTGTTTTCACCACAAATAAGCACCTTCCGCTAATTATGGAGTGTATTTGGTTCGCGGTCTTAAAATGATAAGAGGATTTGATTGCCTTGATATTGTTTGACATAGAGGAGGAGACCAAGATTGGCCATGAGTCGACATAATGTACAACGGATAGATTTACGGCAAAATCTACGCTAATGCCACTTTGTAAAGTCATAAGGAAATAAGATTATTTCCAGAGGAGGTGAGACTCTAATAATGTTGCTTGTCTTTTTGCCCGCCGTTTAGGAGCATGTAACGCGATATGACTAACGAACTCGAGAAAACTTTGAAAATTAGCACTTCAGAGGACGATTATGGCATAAAAAGTGTAAAAAAATAAAAAACTCTCCCTGGATACGCTGTTTTGTCCCTTCCCTCTTTAGCTCTTGTCGTAATGACAAGAGAAAGCCGGGGTTTGACCAAATTGCCACTCATTAACCGTCATGACTTCGACGATGAAAATTAGACAACCGAATTTTCGAGTTACCTTTTTGTGCTGTTTTGTGTTCACACTTTTCTTCCACATGCAATCTTTTGGAAAACTAGATGATCGTGCATGAGGATTGTCTGGACCTAATCGCAATCCACTGTCGCCCTTTATGAATCGGACAGAACATTCATCAACAGCGATTAGACATCTACGCCAGAACGGTAATCTAGCACTGTCAGACGATCATCTGTTCTTTAGGAAAGAATTCTTCTGATTTAGGCTTTTACAAGCAAACGTGCTTTTTCTGATGCTACCTTATGGGGTTTTCTCATTGTATTTATCGTGGTTTCCTCGTGGAAGATCTATGTGATTGACTATCACAAACGATTTCAAGCTTACAAGACATAGAATAACGATGTTGTACAACGCATTGTGTAGGCGTAAGTACGAAGTTAGTGGACGTTGCCACCATCGACGTCTACTACAAAAGCTCCTAATTCAGCGTTAAGTTGCTAGGACGGAGACGGTAAGCATTGATGGTGTTGTATTACCTTTTCGAACTTGCTTTAAATTCAACGACACCGTCCTCATAAAAGAAAAACTATATGCGGGAGGTCGAAGAGTTCTATAGATCTCTCCTTCCTCATGGTCATTTAGCCAAGATTGAAGACCTTGTAGCACATGAGACCACCTGCCGAAAATGAAAAAGTCATCATAAACATTACATAATGTAATAGCTCTTACAAAATGTTTGTCCTCTTTCCTTTGGTCCAGCTACTGCAGGATACGATCGACTACTGCTGTGCTTCCATTAAAAATTAAAAAAGAAAATCTTGCCAGAGTTTGATTAAAGTTAGGACTGGGAGATTGAGACTTATTTAATTCTTTTAGTCGTCGACCAACGTTTGAAAGGTACCAGTAGATTCATTCACCCCACTCAAGCAGCATAGGTGCTCTATAGATTCCCCTGACCTAAGGTCATCGATAGCAATTACGCTAGAGATACGGCGTCTTTTACTACTATTTCTGGTAAGAAAGTAGCCACAGGTATAGTCTGGTTTTGCCGTGAAAAAACAAAAGTTCACTCCCCAGATTTCAGGGTTCTAGGTGGGATTTATGGACTTCTCAGGCAACGTTGCTACAATGGGAAATGGTTACTCGGTTTACATAGTAAATCGGCTCTCAGGTAGAGTCTACGAGTTGATGAGACGGTAGAACACTGGAGCCCCTTTGTGTAAAAAATGCCGGCTTTGCATTTAGTGTGAGTGATCCCTCGTTCGTTGGAAGCCCCGTTGTATACAAGAGTTTAGGGCTCAGGTTCAGCTTCCAACCACGATGATTCAAAAAGTCATAGAAGCGGCGAGGATCAAGTTGAAAAAATTTCCAAGGTTAAGGCACATTTTGAAAACTGTACTCCACCTTAGGTGAGCTTGTAGATTTATGGCGGGAGATTTATCAGCAGGATTACAAGAACGTTTACGGGTAAATTGCTAATAATTTCACTAAACAGATAATGACTTATTAGGTTGAATGAAAAACTGAGTCATAAAATGAAAGGAGTATAAACTTGTATTGTTTTAAATAAAACTTGCAATCCATTATGTTAGACACTCGCTCTCATCTTTGTTACAATAATCACGTTACACACAACAAGTGGAAGTGTTACTCGAGACTTGATACTTGAATGGCTCGTCTCCACTAGTCACTGTGGTTCCCTGGAGTCCCGAGGTTAACCTGGCCAAAATCTGCCCCAGGTCGTCACCAGTACGGGTAATTGCAGTCCTTGTGGATCAAACGGAGATTTGCCACCATGTGACTTTGACACTAGGACGGTAGTGGATTCTGGTATTACTTTACTCTTGACTCTTGACTAGGCTTCCTGATGGAAACACGGGACTCCTTTTCAAGACCCTGTCAGAGAATGAATCCCCCGCTGTACATCGCAGTCCGACACCCAGGAACACCTAGCCATGATGAGGCGGTAAACCGTTGGGAGGATGTGAAAGTATTACTCTTGTAGATCCAGAAACTCGGCAAAGAATTTCAAGGTTTCAGACGATAACAAAAGCCTTTGTTTTCTGATTCCAACACAATTTTTTACCTTTTATTTTCTGCTTACTACAACTTTCACGGTAGGGTACTAAGCGAAATACAACCGCAAAGTTGCTAAGATATTTGCAAAACTCTGGACCATAGGTGTCTATGGTGAGGTATGAACGCGCTATTGTCCTTTCCTGCCTTGAAAATTGTAGTAGGCACAAAATAAAAGGTAAAACATTGCGAATTCAACTACATCCTCAGCTTAACTGGGTCCAATGCCGATGTGAGCTCCCCAAAACAATCCCATTGACGGGTGATTACTGATGGCGCTGATCGATAGAACTAGCTGAGAGACAGGCGAAACTAAGGACTCACGTGGTTTGGTGGTGAACGCGTTACTTCTCGGAAAGAACAGTATCGCGTTCGTTTCCCACCATAGACACCTGCAGTCCAGAGTTTTGCAAATGTCTCAGTAACGTTGTAGTTTTAACTCAATTATTACTCTCCCATGAGATAAACGTTTATCATGCTCAGCTTCAAGGCAAAAGTGAAGTGAATGCGATAAGCTCGGTTCCTTCTCTTCCTGAAGAATTCAGAAGGCAAGGGCTCGAATCTACGTCATTAAAACTTTCCAGCTCAAGCACTAGTTAGTATC
Source organism: Angiostrongylus costaricensis (assembly GCA_900624975.1). Taxonomy (NCBI): domain Eukaryota; kingdom Metazoa; phylum Nematoda; class Chromadorea; order Rhabditida; family Metastrongylidae; genus Angiostrongylus; species Angiostrongylus costaricensis. The sequence goes on from UYYA01004330.1 coordinate 117,754, forward strand.
TTTATAAGACGAGAACTAAAGATCCTTAAATATTTGGTCTTATAGTTAAAATCTAGAGCAGATGATGAGTTATTCAGATCAAATTCATTGAAGAAATTGAAAAACACTGAACCGTGGACTTTACGTTCCACGAATTGAAAAACCCTGAGTTGATATTATCGTTCTTGCAATTCTTGCTTTTCTTTGAATTTATCTAGATTATTTCATATAAGAGCGCGTGTGGCGCAGCGGTTGGAGGCTCCCTGCAACACACACATAGAGTCGATCACCGCGGCCATGGCCCACCAAGCCTTCCATCCCTCCGGGATCGCAAACTGGTACTAGACTTGTCTAGGAGGATACCAGACTGGCCCGATACATCGGTAAACCACCGAGAGTAAAGGCCAGATATGCATTCAATCACCTCCAAGCGATGCTTAATGAAGTGGAATGCATGATGCATTCCTCAGGGTTTGATCAACGCCAAGAGCTCTATCCCTTTTTATTTCATATAAACGTAAACCTATTTTATATCAACGTTGTAGGAGACTTTGATATCCAGGAAGAAAGGAAGAAAGCAGACCTTTCTTGAAGAACTTTGTGTAGAGCCACATTCTACGCTTAGAATGTGGTTTTCGAAAGAAAGCAAGGCATTTCATCGTTTTAAAGGTGATAACATAAGCAAAACTAGTTATTTGTTTACGGCGTTATGTCACCGCTTATGAATTCGTGGCTTTCAAAACGACCAAATACTCAAGAAAGATCAAATAATGTGCCGAATCTCTGAATTGCAGGCCATCCACCAACTTTCCCGGAAGATTTTTCTCGGATGTTACCTTAAACTTCATTACAAGGATAGCCGACTAATAAACAACTTTATGAGAGTGAAATCAACCTTGTGCAGTGTGACGTGATTCACTAGCAGTCAAAACACAGTCGAACTGACTGTAGCTTTTGTTAGTCCAATCTACCAACAATTTACATACTATGCTAAGTTTTATCTATTCCCTATGCTTTTCCTGTGCCTAGGTGCTAGGTTAAACATGGTCAACATCCCCATGGCTGCATTTCATATAGTACTCCGCCATAGTAAAAAGAATAAACAACAAATAAAAGTCAAGACATTGTGATATCGATATAGCTTCCGCTTAAATGGGTTCAAGGTCGATTTGTGCTCTGAAGATCTTTTCCGTCGACGGGTGATGGCTCCAATGGAGGAAAACATAGGTGACAGAAAGGCAACAATGGTTTCGGTTGGTGTGGTGTATAGCAGAGGAACTCCAATAAGGGTGATCTAACGCTCGAAGCCCATCTGAGGTTGAAGTTCCGCGCATATCTCAGCATCCTTGTGATCTACATACTAGTCGTAACTCATTCGGCTATTTTCTATCTTATCTAGATCCTAGTAATGCAATTGAGTAGAGTCGGTAAGAAAGGGCAGCTTGCTTGTTCTTATGAAATTCATAAATGGATTTCTAATATTTGATATTAATGGCATGCGTTAATATTTGCCATGCAGTAGCTTTTTCTAATACTTAACATACAATGATTTTAGAATTGTGGAAATGACATTTCGAAGGCGTCAGACTTGTGTCGCTTTGCTTCATCAGCTCAGATTTGCAATTACTGCTTCACAATCAAGGGTTGCACCGAAATATGAAACGTGGGAAGCGCTTCCGGACACATTGTGAGAATTATTTCGACTGCCGCGTACTACTAAAGATATCAGCTTAAATGTCGAAAAAACGTAGCTAGCAACATTTAACAAGGATTAAGTTCCCGAATATTTTCCGAAGACCAATTTCATAAGCTGTAATGGCAGCTCGATGATATACAGCCACTATTCACCCACAGCTTTCTGAATGCAGGTAAAAAAGTCACAGCACAGACGGCACGGACAAACTGTCTAGAAATTGATCAAATGCATTAAAATTCCGTATCCAACTCTGGTGTTGTGATTAACACGTGAACATCCGAAAAGGGTAATTGCTGGCTCGTATATAGCCTGGAGTCCAGGTTTTGCAAATATCTCAGCATGTGGCTGCATATCACAAGGTAATCTGCCGTGGAAGAAATATTAGTCAGAAAATAAAATGTTAAACCTGAAGTCTCACTACGGCCGTGTCATGCAGGAGAAATTCCATTCCGTGTGTTTCGGCGAAATGAATCCGAAATCGCTACTCCGTCTTGTTGTTATCTCACTTACATGACACGGTGCGCTTAGCCATCTTTGACTTACCAGTTCTTCGGCAGCTGTCGAGCCGGTTTGTTCATCTGTTTATAAGCGACGCGCGATTCGTGAACGTCAGATTTGCTGCGATGGACCTCGAAACAAGGGTGAAGGCCTACCGTCTCGTCGCCTACTCGGCCGTCACGTTTTCCGTTGTCGCGGTACTTTCGGTTTCCGTCACACTACCTATGGTCTACAATTATGTGCACCATGTGAAAAGACATATGCAACAAGAGATCATCTTCTGCCGAGTTAGTTCGTTTCCACTAATAATAACTGCATCTTAATTTGGATTGCTTGTAATCTTTATCTGAATGAGGAAACAGTTGCTTTAACAAAAATGCCCTAATCAGCATCATTTGCTGCTTCTGTTTGAATAGTTTTTAAAAGTTTATTAAGATATTTTGCTGGAAAACATAAAATTCCTACAACGGTTTCCGTGAAATGGTTATGAAAGCTACGTATCTTCCTTCAGAAAATAAAAAAATGATACCAAAGCATATCTTAAGAAATGTGTGCCTATGTTCTAATGAAACTATTCTTAGGGCGCTGCGAAAGATATTTGGTCTGAAGTGCATATGCTCAAGGCCGGAGCACAATCACGGAATAGAACAGCTCGGCAAGCCTCGTACGCTGTTGGAGCAGCGATTTCCAGAAAAGCTGAAGGTGATGGATGCGAAGCTTGTTGTGTTGCAGGACCCGCTGGTGCTCCTGGTATGCCAGGAAAGCCCGGAATACCTGGAAGAGCTGGAGCTCCTGGACAACCGGGCCTTCCTGGAAGGGCGCCCGTACAACCATGTGAACAAATAACTCCACCTCCCTGCAAACCGTGCCCTACAGGACCTCCTGGTCCGCCTGGACCACCTGGAATGCCTGGTGACGCCGGTGCACCAGGTTCTGCTGGAAATCATGGAGACGTAGCTGCCGTTGGAGAACCAGGACCAAAAGGACCACCTGGACCGAGAGGTAATGACGGCGCTCCGGGTGGTCCAGGTGCACCTGGTACGCCTGCTCCGTCGGAACCTTTTGTGCCTGGTAGTCCAGGACCAGCTGGAGAACCTGGGTCACCTGGTCCGCCCGGACCAAACGGACAGCCGGGAAATCCTGGCATGCCTGGAGCTCCTGGTCCAAAAGGACCTCTTGGCACAACTGGTGAAATCGGATATGAAGGAAAGCCAGGTACTCATGGAGAGATCGGAACAACGGGTGGTCAAGGAGAAAAGGGTATCTGCCCAAAATATTGCGCCATCGATGGAGGAGTGTTCTTCGAAGACGGTTCTAGAAGATAAAAGTAGTTTTCCCAAATAAAATTTTGAATCTCGTATTAGTTTCCTGAAAATTTTGTAGTCTTTTTCGATGCGACAAATTTAAAGTAATGGCTAAATTACGAGCTGCCTATAGGTGCCAAAAATGATCGTTTTCTCCAGATATTTTCTTTTCGGATGCAACAAGAATTACTTTTTTGTAGCGACTATCATAGAGCTCAGGCTAAAGTCACTGATGAAGAAAAAGCTCTTTGCAAGAAATGGAAGCGTGTAGTGTGTATGGGTTTGCTTGTAGTTAAGAGTTAAACTCAGTGCAACGAATCGGAAATCAGAATACAGAAAAAGTGAAATAGTTAGTACCAGAATGAACTCTGCGTGAATCGGCATTGTTATCAGCAAAACAACATAGAAAGACCTTTAGAAAAATAACTTGTCTACATGACAAGTCTACATCCTAGTCCTGAGAAACTGGAGAAACGCGTACTATGATAACAATTTACAACTGAGCAGTAAGCTTTCCCAGCCAGATTAAAACCAACTGCAAACAATATTTTATAAATATCATTGTGGTATATTTTATAAATATAAGTGGTATATCTCGTAAACAATGGTATTCAGCTTTGGAGGTCTGAATGGCTGAAGAGCTTCTGTGTTGGTGCTATTCATACGAACATGGTTACCACGAAGCTTCCCTAAAAATCCTCGCGACGAGCCGTCCTGTCTAGAGAAAAATAACCTCCTAGCTCTCCTCTGCTAAACTTTTTGTATAGAAAAAACTACGGTTAGAACGCTATGGAGAAAGAACGCTGAGACTTTGAAGAACAACAATGAATTCTGTTGAGGTTAACGCTATTCATTACAGCTTCGTGAACCGACTCTCAGCATGAATAATAAGTATCCACTCGGGTTGTTCTGCTTATCCCATCATATTATAAATGCAAGGCAGTTTCTTCCTCTAAAAAAACAGTTCACTATGAACAAACCTAGTGAATTTTTGTCTTGAATGCCATTCGTTTAAGTATCGCATAGGGGAAAAGAACGTAGTACTTTCATCTTTTTCACCTTCTGAGACATGTCATGAACAAGGGAATCTTACTTAGTTGGATACTCGGACGGTCCGCCTTCACGAGCTGTGCGGACTCCAGCACATATGCCATTCGTTCCTTGGCATTCGTAGTCCATGGTGGTGG